>PVJA010044417.1:0-16181 GCA_004027025.1 Myocastor coypus | reverse complement strand
AATGCATGAAACAGAGCTAGATTGGTGAGACAATCTTTAGGAGGCTTAGATTCAATAGCCTCCAACATCACAAGCTTCACTGGTGGCCCACTGCAATTGTAGAACATTTGTCTGTATATGTACCTGCTTCCTCTTAGTCCAAAGAGAAGTATATTCTTTTCCTTTTTTTTTTTTTTTTCTAAGCAACAATAGGGAGGTGGGTCATGCCCACACACTGTACTCTGTAGAACGATTGTGAGGACAATATGTAATATGTCAACTTTCAAAGAAAAGAAAGGGGAAAAGAAAAAAAAATAATAATGTTGATTTAGAAGGGTTAATGTTTAATTGTTTGATCAAGCTTATATACCTATACGTATTAATCTAAACTGATCTGATGATGAAAATATGTAATATAACTCGTGTTAAATTTAAACAATAAAAAAAGAAAAAAAGAATACGTTTAAAAAATTGATGTATACATTTGTGAAGTAGACATTTTTGGAAAGGGCAGGTATTCTGAAGGCTTCCATGATATTTCTATTGGTGTCAAAGTATTCCTTGTCATTCATGTAGGTAGACAGAAATATGCCCATATCTTGGGTGCCAGTTGCTAGAGGCTGATCGGGCTCCAGGATATCTCATGAGGAAATAAAGGAAGACACACACACACACACACACACACACACCAAAAAAAGAAAAGAAAACAATGTCTTTTGGTTATGAAGGGGGAGGGGAGAGCTTGTCTTTAATGGACTAACTCTGATCTTTTGAGGGAGAAACTCAGGAGGCTAAGGAGCTTTTCTTAGAACAGTGACTGTTACAAGAATGGGATAATAAAATGGGGAGCAAGTTTAACACTTCAAGGGGAGCAAGTTAACATCCCCCAGGCCTACGTTTTGTTGACAGTTGGCCCAGTAGCTATTATCCTGTCGCAAGATTCTGTAAATATGAGCTTTCTAGATGCATCCAGATGCTTTCACCTATTTTCAAACTTTTTCTGTCTTTTCAGGCAAATCACATGACTATGGGACAAAGTTAAGTGGCCTTGTCCCTAATGTAGAAAAAGATAATTTTATGTCCCCTGATCTTCAACAGTTCTGCTGATCTAGCTTTTATAAAACAAAACTATTGTGGAAATGATTTTAATTTTTAAAAATGATTTTACTTTAGATTCTTCCTTTCGGTTTTTGTAATTGTGACACTTCAAACAGCATGATTTGAGGTTGAGATGCTCTCCATTTGTGTTTTACCTAAACTTATAAGGAAAAGTCATCCATACTTACCAATTTAAGGCAGCTAGATCTTTTATGTGGCCTGCAAGATGACGCTTAGGTGGCTTATCTGACAGTCTTGGCAAGTGTCTGACCTCCATAGTGATTCTGGTTCCAAAGTTTGTGTCTAAAATACAGAAAAGCTGAAGTCTCCTTCCCAGAGGATGACAAAGTTGTAGCTCTGTTTAAAATTGGATTTTATAGTGTAACGCTTGAAAGCGCTCACTTTGCATTTCTGCTAACAAAGTTGAACATTCAGCCAAAATATTGGAAAGGAAATACTTACGCAGAAAGAAATGACAGTGAAGGCTTGCAAAGCGGGGAGGCAAGCCAAGAATGACAAAATAAAAAGAGGCGCATTCCAGAAGGGGAAGTGAGCAAGAGAACTGTTTTTAGCACATCACTTAGAGCCTTGTTGTCCCACAGCCATATCCAAATATTGGCAATAACTTCGGCTTTGCTGAGCTCTCGGTAAGCTTTTGGTTAGCTTTACTCTCACACACTCACTACATAGTGCATAGTCCTGTGTCAGGACATTGGAAAGACCTCATTAGCTCTTCTGGGGCATACTAAACTTTTGTGCAAACTGCCAAGATAGAGGTAACAAGGAAGCTTTCTACCCCATCTCTGGAAATTTGCTATAAAATTGTTTATGGGAAGCTAATTGTTATGGTTTATGTCTAGTTGTCCCCCCAAAGCCTCATGTAATCGTGCAGTGGGAACTTCTACAGTTTGAGACTTGATGCATGATCCCTGGGATTATGGATTTTAGTACTGATGGGATTATCGGTCTGAGTAGGGGTAGGACTATGGGTGTGGTCTAGGGCATATATCCTAAGGTGGAGAGTCTGATTGGAATATAAAGAGTGACAGAGAGACAGACTCAAGCTGTTGCTGTTGCTCTGCTGCCCTGATTGATTAGCTGCCTCTGCCACAATTTTGTTGCTGTTCCGTCGCCATGAACCGGATGCTGTCTGTCCTGCTCCACTCAGCCTTAGGCCAGTCGAATATGGGCTGAAACCTCCACAAACTGTGAGCTAAATAAACCTATCCTTCCTTCATCTTGAGTGTCGGGTATTTGTCCCAGCAATGAGTAAAAGGTAAGTAAGACTCTAATTCTCCAACTGGCCTGAGTGGGTTATACAGAAATAGCTGAAGTCAGTCACAGAGACACTGAGAAACCTTGGTTTCAAAGGCAAATCAGGAGACAGGCCAGAAGTTAGAAGTTAGCTGCACTGAGGAAAACAACATGGATGATCTTACTTCAGTGAGGCTTTCTACATGTCTAATTTTGTTAATATGATTTACCTGTGGCTCTTATTCCCCTGCCCCATGTATTTGTGTATCTGTGGGAGTTGGGCACACCTGTATATTGTACATAATGTGTGTACACCTGTTTCTCTTAGGAAACAATAATATTAGTTATAGACATATTTTCACTCATGATGATTCCACACTACACCTTCAGGTTGAGCAAATACTTTTCTGAGGCGGTATTTCTTTCATGGAAAGAGGATGGGCATGAACTATCCTTGCAACCATGTGGAAATGTTTTATTTTTTCTGAAAAAATCTTATCAATTGTCATTATTAAATGACCCACTGGAAATAAAGATTGAGTCTTTATAAAAAGATTGTGATATATCAAGGTTAAGAGAATAAAGAACATAGTTGTATAAAAAAAGATAAATTTGAAGTAAAATATAATTACTTTAAAATTGTATTTGATATGAAAAATATTTTAAGTAGTTTCTAAGCAAAAGCTATATTTAAGAAAATATGGGGGCCCGGCAGGATGGCTCAGTGGTCTAAAGCTCCTACTTAGGAAAGCGTGGGCAGCTACAGGGACCGCGGTTTGATCCCTGGCACCACATGCTGCGCCAGCCCTGGCCTCAGGGCAGGCTGAGCCAGCCATAAAAATAAACAAACAAACAAACAAAAGTTCTGAAACAAGAAAAAAAAAATAAAAAATTCTTAAAAAATATGAATTGTTTGAAGTGAGTTTTACACATGTATTTATTGTAAATTATTCAATTTAAGGGAATTTTTTTTTTTTTACCTAGTATCATTCTTATACTTTATTTCTTTTAGAAACAACACTTCCTACCATGTATTAAAATCTCTTCCACTAAGGAGAAGAGAAACAAGGTGGTTCCTAAAATACCTTCAACAAGCGTGCTTCACAGATTAAACTGTGTTGAGGATATAACAGCAAATGGCATCTCCTTACTTATCTACCTTCATTCAAAACACTTACTGAGTGTCTGCAATGCGTCAGGACTGTTTTAAAGCAATGGGGGTTACAGTTGTTACTTTCCTGAAAATTATAGGTCGCAGGATAAAAATATACTTAAAAAAGATAATTGATGTGAGGACACACAGCGAAGAGTGCTGTGATTATAAATAAAGCAGGTTCAGGGTTATAGGTATCAGAGACAAGGGTGTTCTTTCTGGATAAGATGCTCTGGTATAGATGACAAGCTGACATTTACATAGGTACTTTAATGTGGTAAGACTGAGGAGAAGGGTGTTCCAGGGAGAGTGACCACAGCTAGGGTGGTGTGTACTGAGGGTAGTTCCTATAGCTAGTGGTCATCTGAGATAGAGCACAGCTCCTTTTCTTTATAATTTTTTGCTTTATTTTATTTTATTTTTTCTTGTTTCAGAACTTTTGTTTGTTTATTTATTTTTATGGCCTGCTCAGGCTGCCCTGAGGGCAGGGCTGGCGCAGCATGTGATGCCGGGGATCGAACTGCGGTCCCTGCAGCCGCCTAAAGCTTTCCTAAGCAGGCGCTTTAGACCACTGAGCCATCCTGCCGGGCCCCGAGCACGGTTCCTTTTGAATGTTGGATGCTTATACTTCCTGGCCTTGCACTCACAGGTGGGTGAACCCGTTGTATTTACTTACACCATCAAAATGAATCTTTACTCACCTACTAGTTAACTCACTGAGATTCTTCTTTAACTTGTTTTTGAGCATAAGATATAATCCCTAACTTATAATTGTTTGAAACTTTGGTTGTTCAACTTTACAATGATGGTTAAATAATTTGTAGTCATTAGGTACTGCACTGGGAATTTTGTTTTTAGATCACTTTTCCTACCAGCAGTGGTAAGAGGCTCTGAGCTCCCAGAGAGCTACACAATCAGGAAGGGCAATAAACCAGCACTGCAGGGCACTGTGTCCCCAGGGTAGCCCTTTTGGAAGATTATGGACATTAAATGCAATTTTGGATTGCTGTAGTTCAACATATGATGAAAGTAACCTCTTTGTAAGTTGAGACGCTTCTTGTATTTGCAAGCCGTAGCCTATAAGATGTGTTCTTGCCAGTCACAAGAAAGGTGGTGACCCTGGTTATGAGGCAGCCATTTTTCCCATGATAAATCACTTCAGAAACAGCCCAGGTGATTGAAACATTGACTTCTCTTTTGTTAAGGCTCAGAAGGTCAATCCACCAAGGAGATACCTTGACTGTTACTTTCTTCAAAAGATCAATTTTAAGATTGCTATGAAAGCTGACGATCTAGAAGCGAATTCGCTTACAGATCTTACTGCTGTTTCCCTTCAACACCTTCTGTACTCTTCTAGTTACATGCATTTCAACACTTGCACACCTGACTGAGTATGACCCCTTGTATTAATTCTGGATGCATTCTCAGGAATTTTCTATGCTAGCTTTTCAAGTGCTGTCTTGACTTTGAAAAAAAAAAAAATCTCCTGGTCTTTTTAAAGTTTTCAAGCTGGGCGTGGTGGCGCACGCCTGTAATCCCAGCACTCGGGAGGCTGAGGCAGGAGGATCAGTGCGAGTTCGAGACCAGCCTGGGCTACAAAACTGAACCCAAGGCCAGCCTCAACTGCATAATGAGACCCTGTCTCAAAAAGACAAAAAAAAAAATAAATAAATAAATAAAAATAAAGTTTTCAAATGTAAGGAAATATTTTCTAAGATATTCAGGGGATATGCCTTGAAATTAGAGCTAGATTTTAAATAATTTTTGATTGGTTTATTTTTATGCTATTAATTCTTTAACAGATATTCTATTGGGATATCAATATGTTAATTGTTGTTGGTAAACAACAATGACAATGTATTTATTTATTTATTCCACATTCCATATTCCATACAGGCATGCACCACTAAGCATGGCTTCAGTGGCTGGCGTGGTGCACCCAGCACCCAGGGGCTGCGTGGCATGTGGTATCCTTGTTCTTGACGGGCAGGAGATTGGACTAGCAAGCTATTTTCCTGGCCTGAGTGATTACATTTTATACTGGTGAAAACTGTGAAGAAAATAGTGATAGTGAGAGTGGTATGGAAATGATGAAGCTGCTATTAACCATCAAATAAGTACATATTTTAAAGGTTATAATGTGAGACAATGCTCTTTGTATTTTTATCCTTAGGATATTCAAATCATTTAGAAAGCATACTGATATGAAGAAGTTATTGAAATGTACACAATCAGCCTGGCATGGTGGTGCATGCCTGTAATTCCAGCACTTGGGAGGCTGAGGCAAGAGGATTGGTGCGAGTTCAAGATGAGCCTGGGCTAAAAAAGTGAGCTCAAGGTCAGCCTGAACTGCACAACAAGACCCTGTCTCAAAAAGACAAAATAAATAAATAAATAAATGTACATAATCCCGGTGACATGTGTATTTCTTGAAGTATACAAAAACCATCTTGTTGCATGAATTTTATATCTGGGCATCAGAGCTTCTATCTGAATTATCTGTTGGAATATGACTATGTTTATTAAACTGTCACATTTTAACTTATCCAGTAGGTTTTTTAAAAATGTAAAAATCTCACTGGGGACCTTACATGTTTCCACAGGTACATTGACAGAAAACAGGTTGTTGATTCATTTGACAAATTCTTGGATCCACATATGTTTTCTCACATTAGCCCATTACTTTCCAGGCCTTTGTTGGGGGAAGAAAACAGTCTTTTTGAAGGCTGTGAGTGCTTTTTTGGTGAATATTTAATCACAGAGGTAGTACAATGGCCTCATTTACAGTGATACATCAAAATTAATTTCATGGTGTTTTATAAAGGAAAGAATCTTAACCATATGTTCTCAAATAAAAATAAATGAGTTAGGAAAATTTTGAGAAGGAATTTACCTAGTTTTGCAAAGTCTTTGGTTACAAGATTCTCATAAATGGAAATAGAATCATTCATGCAAACATGATTGAGTTTAATTTATTTTTGTTGTTGAAAATAGATTAGAAACAAAAAAAAAGTTTTGATCATCAGATGCTGCCTAATTCACATAGAATATCTTTGGTACAAAGCCTCATGTTTTCATTGGAAATGCATCAAACACAAATTAGGTATGCAAATTATTGGTCTGTTCTTAGACACCAAGTTTGATAAAGTACTTTTCATGTGGTTACAGTTGTGTAATGATTGGCTAGGTTTCTCCCATGTGTTTCATACAAAAAAGGAGTTGATAAACCATTTTTTACAAAGTAAAAACAAACAAATTAAGTATGAAGAGGGAGGAAGAGCAACAAGCAGACAGGTGCACTTAGGAGGATGTTAGGTCCTGGGATTGAAAATGCAGTGAACAGATTCTCCAAGCACATCTACTTCCTGGGACCAGGACATCAGATATCGATGAGTTACTCAGCGCATGTTTAATGACAATCTTGGAGAAAACAGCCTCATTCAAAACATGTCACTACTGAATAATAAACCCTGCTGCTTGATTGAGTAACGTACTCTGGGTGGATGACGTTCTTTAAAAAAAATGTAACTTCTTGTAATGTGAAGTTTTTATTTTTTTTTTAAAAGAACAGGCAAACATAGTGTTTGGAATTGTTGCTTGGCTTTCTTACACTTAGATTATAATGAAATATGTTAGTGTTTTCTTTCAGAATTCATTAAAAGAAATTTTATGTTTTGCACATTTGGAATTTATTTCACACCTTCGGAGAATGAGTTTATGTTTTTCCAAATAGCTCTCTAGTTTACTTTCATTTTATTTATTTTAAAAGTGTATTTTTTCCAGAAAGTTGGGTCATAGCCCCTGAGTAAGAAGCTCCAAAAATCATCTCTCCGCACACATCAACATGAAGTTATTCATGGTCCAAACTACCATGAAAAGCTAAGCAATTCAGGTGAATTTACCTGCACTTGTATAAGAAGGAAAAGATGCTGTGAAGAGATAGAGTTGAAAGTGTCGCCCCTCCTCCACACTCTAGTAGTGCAGAGAGATTTTTCACACTAGGGCAGAGTCCCTAGTGCCTGGTTACAGACCAGTGAGGCATCTGGGCCAATCCTACCTGGTCTCACTCTAGCTGAAGGGAGGGAGTGTGGGGATAGGTTTTACCATTTAGTTACTATTTCAGTATATACTGCAATATACCTCCACCCATAACCAATTAGGGAAAACCAGAGATTTGAAAACCTGCTATTGCTGAAACACTGCTAAGTTACCAAGGGTGCACTCATGGCAAATCTGGACATCGCAGTGCAGAAATAGTGTGAGTGGCATGCGGTGCAGAGAACATAAACAGTGGGATTATAATTCCTAGAAACACACACACACACACACACACACACACACACACACACACTGTTATAAAGATTGGAATAAATGCCTAATCCTTCAGTGCCCAAATGGTGTAGCACACTAATAAACATCAGGAGCTTTTGGTAAACTGTGATCTTACCTCTTGGTAAAAACAAGACACCAAAATTCAACTATATAGTAACCAGTTTGGATGAAGTATTAGATGGAAAACTTCAAGTAACTGCTTAAGTAAGAAAATCCAAGAAATTTCAAGGAATTAGAGACCTGTTTCAAAAATCCAACACAGTAACTTAGCAGAATTGGGAGCAACTAAAAAAAAATCAAACAAATCCTTGAGCTGAAATATATACTAAGCAAAATTAAAGGTGTGATAGAAGGCATCAGTAGCAGAACACATCAAACAGAAGAAAGAATTAGTGAGTTCAAAGATACACTTTTTGAAGTACATACTAGGAGGACAAAAAAGAAAAACAATAAAAGGAATGATGAACGCTAATGGGAACTTTGGGACAGGACTAAAAGAAGTGCAAACATTCAGGTTATTTCTGTTCCCAAAAGACTTGAGAATGACACACAAAGTTTATTCAGAGAGATAATCACAGGCAATTTTCAAAGTTTAAAGATGGATAGAAATGTCTACGTGCAGAAAGGACAAAGGTCATCAGTCATATTTAACTCAATCAAGACATATAATCAAGATCCCAAAGGTCAAAATAAAGAGAAAAGTTTCAAGGCAGCAAAAGCAAAAAAAGAAAAACAGGAGGCCATCCAAGGTCTTCTGACAGCTGATGTATCACTAGAATCCTTATGGGCTAGGTGACAAATAGCACAAAGTTTTCATCGTAGAGAACAAAATTAATGCTGGTAACCAATAATACTATATTTAAAAAATAGCGTTCTTAAAAAAAGAGAGGACTGGTGAGCTAACTCAGCAGACTAAGTGCCTGCTTAAGCAAGTACAGGGACAAGGGTTCGATCCCCAATACCACAGGCTGTGCTGCTTTTGTCCCCAGGTTCATTGAGCTGGCTATGGAGACCGGGCATGATGGTGCACACCTGTAATCCCAGCTCTGAGGAGGCTGAAAATGGGAGGATCACTATGAGTCTGAGCTGCGCAGTGAGACCCTGTACCAAATACATAAAAATAAAAGACAGAGAGAGATTTGTTTTCCATGACAACTAAAAGCCAAGAGAATGTTAATGGTAGATCTAAAGAAATGCTAAATGAAGATCTTCAAACAAAATAGACACTAAAAAGTAAGAAAAATATGAGAGTATTAAAAATCACGAGTAAGCTATTATACATATAAATTCAGGATTCTGTAATAATGTCACAGGAACCATGTTTAATTTTAGTATGCAGATTAAAACAAATTACTTTAAAATTGTAATCTTAATATATTAATAGAGGCAAAAAGGGATATCAGAAATTCAATTTCAAATTCCATTCAAATGTGGAATGCAAGTGTGAAATATTTAATTTTTTTGTATTTTCTCATGGAAATTTTAGGTTGCTATAATTTCAGAATAGTCTTCTTTTTTTTTTTTTTTTTTGTCTTTTTGAGGCAGGGTCTCACTATGCAGTTGAGGCTGGCCTTGAGCTCACTTTTGTAGCCCAGGCTGGTCTCGGACTTGCACCGATCCTCCTGCCTCAGCCTCCCAAATGCTGGGATTACAAGCGTGAGCCACCACGCCCGGCCAGAATAGTCTTATATAACGTTGTTTTTACAAGATTAATGATAATCAAAAAAGGAAAAGCCGGGCGTGGTGGCTCACGCCTGTAATCCCAGCACTTGGGAGGCGGAGACAGGAGGATTGGTGTGAGTTCAAGACCAGCCTGGGCTACAAAAGTGAGCTCAAGGCCAGCCTGAGCTGCATAGCGAGACCCTGTCTCAAAAAGACTAAAAAAAAAAAAAAAAGGAAAAAATGTTTAATAGACAACAAAAAATAAAAAATGAGTCAAACTCATTATTACAGGGAAATCACTTAATGAAGGAAACCTATTAGGGAGAAATAAAGAAAAACTCTATAAGACAACTTGAAAGAAAGTTATAAAATGCATGGAATAAATTATCATTTGAGAGTTACTTTAAATAGAGTTTAAATTCTACAATTGAAATACATAGAATGACTGAATAAATAAAAATATCCAATTCTGTTGCTTACACAATATTCGCTTTTCCTCTAAGGGCACAGGAAGACTAAATGTAAAGGAATGAAACCAGAATCCAAGAGAAAACAGAATTATAAAATAAATGAAAGTGATAGAGAGCCATCATTTAATGATAAAGGGCTCAATACAGCAAGAGAAAGAACTCAGTTTTCCTTATGTAGTTACCTAACATGAGGATATGCAAATAAATAAGATTACTGTGAATAGACCTAAAGGTAGAGAAGTAATTACAGTCATAGTCCAACATTTTAGGACCACATTTTCAGCAATAGGTGGATCATTCAGACAGGAAATCTACAAAAAATAGCAGAGCGGAACTGTACCCTGATCCAAAATAATCTAATAACTACCTACAGAGCACCCTATCCAATAACTGCACAAAACACATACTTCTCAACAGAGTATTCTGCAGGATAGGTACTATGACAAAATACAAGAATAGTTTCTGCAGAATTAGAAAAGTGAAATAACAAGTACCTTCTCTGATAATACTGCAGTAAAGTAAAAATCAAATTACAATATTCTCTGGAAATTGTAAATTCATGGAAATTAAACAGTATACAATTGAACAGCCAATGACTCCATTAAGAAAGTCGGAAAAAATGACAACATATACATTTTTTACAAGAAATGAAAATAGAGATACAGTATATAAGCATATAGGATATAGCAAAAGGTGTTTGTAACAGTTAATGTTGGGCTGGGGATATAGCTCAGTAGTATAAGTGCCTGCTTGGCAAGCAAAGGTCCTTAGTTCAGTTGTGAGTACCACACAAAACAAAACAATGCCCGCATATAAACTCATCTATATATCAATTAGTGTCTACACCAAGAAAGCAGGAAAATCTAAAACAACATTTCAATATCTCAAGAAACTAGGACAAAGAAGAAGAAAACAAACCAAAAATTAGTAGAAGACAATAAATAATGATCTCAGAGCAGAAAGAAATATCTAGACTAAAACCCAAAATCAGGCAGTGATACAGAAATTACAAAATGAATTTGTCCTAGGAAAAGCCAAACTATCAAATCCTTCACTAGTTACAATAAAAGATTTTAAGAAATGCAATCCAGTACCAAAGGGTGATATTACTGATAGCTCTGACTCGCATCTCCCTCAGCCCAGCCTCCTGAGAGCTGAGCTCTGAGAATTACCAGTGGGTCTTCAGGTCCTGCAGGCCTCACCCAGCCCAGGAGCAATGCCTGCTGGGCTAGGGATGCCTCACCCGCTGCCCCTTAGGTCCCAGCACCAGGCTATAGCCACACACTCAGCCACTCTCATTCTCTCAGTCTCAGGACCCTCTTCACATCAGGCCACCTAAGCCTTTCACCCCACCTGATACCCCTGTCCTATCCATAGAAGACACAGCTCAAATAATGTACATCAGATTCCTCTCTGCAGTTACTCTAGGAGGTCCTACCAACTTCTCCACAGTCTGGTTGGTTCTCTCTTCATTCCTGAGTTGTCACTTTTGACCTAACATCAAGTGTTGAAAACCTAAGGTGGAGTTGGGCTGGGAATTATATCAAACTGAGGGCCTTCTGCACAGAAAGGAAAGTGTAAACAGAGAAAAGCAAGAAGCAACAGAATCAGAAAAAGTATTTACAAACTATACATCTGACAAGGGGTTAGTGTTCAAAATAGAAAAGGAGCTCCCAGTAGCTCAATATTTACACACACACACACACACACACACACACACACACACACACACACACACCATGCACAAATAATCTAATTTAAAAATGGGCAATAGACCTAAGTAGATACCTTTCAAAAGAAGGCATACAAATGGAATGCAGTACTAACGTCTTGCTGCTCTTTACTTACCAACTATTTGTATGCTACTTAAAGACATTCTTTGCTCCTACCCTTTACCTTGAGGTCTAGTACTCTGTGTGACCTTAGCAATTATGGGATGAAACTGAGTCCAGGAAAAAAAAAAAATTGTATGTTGAATTAGTCAATACAAGTAAAACAAAATAAAATAAATAAATAAAAGAATGAAACAAAACAACTAAAATAGAACTTTTAATTTTTTCAGTTGTATAAGCAGCTGGTATACACATAATCCAATGTGTGGAACCATTTCGCACATGTGCAGGCCCACCGTTCCATCAGCATGGTAGTTTTAAAACATCTACTGTTCAGTTGACACATAACATTTGCCCATCCTTAAGGAGCATGGTAGAATTTGTACACAAATATAATGTGTAATAACCAAATTAGAGTAAATGACATTTGTATGTTCTCAAAGATTTATCTTTCTACATGTTGATTAACTTTGTACTATTTCTTCCAATAGGTTTACTTATTTTCTTTATTTAGGACAGGGTCAACAAGGTGTACAGGGTCTCACTATGTAGATTGGCCTCGTAGTCATCCTCCTGTTTTCAGCCTCCTAAAGTTCTGGGATTACAGGTGCATGCCACCAGGACCAGTCTCAATTGCCATATCAGTGCCCTCTGTGGTCGGGCCGGCACGGCACGCTGGGGATCGAACCCAGCCGCTGCACTCTGCTTATGCAGGTGCTTCAGTCCACTCAGCTATCAGGCTGGCTCTCCTTTTCTAATAATTTTAAAAGACATACATTGTTGTAGACAATAAACCTGTCATGCTATGTAATACTAGGAACATATTACGCTATGTAATACTAAGACTAATTCCTCCTTTTTTGTTATTACTTTTTCTTTTTTTTGTATTTAGTACAAGGTCTACAGGGTCTCACTGTGTAGACTGGACTTGGAGTGATCCTCCTGTTTTCAGCCTCTACCTAAGCAGGGGCTTTAGTTTGTTGAGCTATGTGGCCTGCCGAATCCCTCCTATCTAATTGTATTTTTGTATTTTTCCCCCAACCCTTTCTATCCTTTCTTCTTGCATTCTGCAGGGAAGTTAGAAACCAGCACTGGATTATGTATTTCTATAAAATAAGTTTTTGTTAGCTTCCAAAAATTAGTCAACATATGTATTTGTCTTTCTGTGCCAGGCTTATTTTATTTAACCAACTGCCATTCTTAACCTAGGTGTTCATTGATGAGTGAATACATAAATGTAACACATACAAATTTGAACAGTAGTCTGCCATTAAGAGTGTCATCTTGTCATTCTGGAATATGGATGGGATTATAAAGCATTATTATGCAAATCAAGTTTATCCTATTTCTACCCTTGAATACAGATTGGGTACCCATACATGGGCTTTGATTTGAAGTTAATCCCTCTATCAAACATTTGTTAGACAACTTCTTCACTTCTGTCTCTGTAACGAGCCCTAGATCATGAAGTTGAAGAAACAGTACCAGGAGGAAAGATCAAATGCAGACAGTGAGTTATCATATGACTTGGATGATTTAAGACTTGAATGAAGAACTGTGAAAACTGAGGATGAAGCAACAATTAGATGAGCATTCTTTCTAGTGCTCTCCTTCCTTTCCTTTAGCTGAGTTTACTGTCAGGTGTGAGAGTGAGTGTAAGTACACACACTGAGAATAGAGACCCACTGGGCAAGGAACCTCACCAAGGGACTACTGGAAGAGACAATGTGCAAGTAGAAACCAGAGAACTGGCCACTTCGGGGGATAACCAGAGAAGCAACTGTGATTGCTTTTCATTTGATCTTCACAGTAACTTCTTGTGTTTTATATAAACAAAAAGATCTTTCTTTGTTTTCCATGTCAAGATACTGCTACAGAAATCAATCAAAACGTGTAAGTATTATTTGCAGTTAGCAGTTTTCTACACTCCACTCAGATTGAAAATCAATTTTGTATGAGTTTATTTGGAGTGAATTTCTTATCTGCATCTCAATAAACTATTTTCTAATGGTGTTTTTTGTCAGTCTATAGAAGATACCATAAGATATCTCTCCAGAGTCCAAAATAATGGAAAAAATATTTCCTTAGAGTTAAATTATGAGCCAAACAAATAATAAATAAACATAGAGAATCACGGTTAACTTAAATCAACAAAAATGGTCCCAGTCCAACGAAGATGTGATTGCAACCTGCTCAAATATATTAATGTGGTAAGGAAAAATGTAATTTCAGTAAATATTTGCAGCCATGGGAAGATCAGACCACAGTTGCAGAAGCAATATGGGGTATAAGACTGAAGCATTATCCCAGCGCTTTAGACCATGAGCCATCCCGCCAGGCCCAAAAACTCTTGTTTCTTAAATTTATGGACTTAGTTTTTTCTGTTTAGTTATCTATCAGTTCCCCCTAGCATAAAGAAAATTCTTGTTTGAATTTTCTAGCAAAATTTTCAGTTATGGGATGTGTTTTCGAGAGAAAGCTTGCCCATGAAAATGGAAAGAGGCTCCAGGTCCAGAGAGTAAATCAAGGACGAAGCCATCATGCATCCTCAGGGGACGGGACCCACAGGAGCAGAAGCAGCGTCGCCAGGTAGTGCTGTCCTTGGCACCAGGAAATTGTCTTTTCTCAGCCACTGTCACCAGCCTACTTAGTGCCACATGTGTAGATACACGCCAAAGGGATGACTTTTTATTCTATAACTTTGGCCAGAAACATGTCAGTTTGAGTGATCCTGTGCAATATTTTCAATTTAATGATGTCAGTGATGAAGATTTGACTCAGCAGAGCAACATAAAGATTAGTGATTAGTATCCCCAAATTCATTGGATATGAAATTGAGAGCTCAAAATTTAAATGTGGCTGTGTGTTCTGGGCATGCTGACATAGTAACACGTGTAAGAATTCAGATTGTTGAATGGATTCTTAGAAACAAATGCTGTTTTCCTTGCTGTGAACATGAAAGTGAGAAGCACCAAGCACAAACCAACAGATCAACATGTTTTTCAGATTTTTTTGTGACAGCTCCATGGAATGGGCAGGGAAGAAAAATGCAGAAGAGAAAAACTGAAACCACAAGCTGCTGGGGGCCAACAGCAGCCTTCTGATCCTAATTTGATGTGTGGTTATGAGTGCAGGCAGTTTCGTTGCGGTTTGGTTTGCATGGCGGAGCTTGGGCTTTTCTGGCAGCAAAGTCTCCCTGGAAGCTAAACAAAATCCCTTTTGACTGCCGGTGATCAAAGCCAGAAAGGCTCTCCTGCCACTTCATAGCTTCCAAGAGGCAGGGAGATCAGAATGCAGAGAGGGTATTAACAATTCCTAAGCACGTTTCCGAGGTGAGTAGTGCTTCTGACAGAGCTTCATGATTACTAAAAAGGACTTTTCTCTGCCTTTCTTGTTGGGAAAAAAAGTTAGCTGTAGCTGTTCAATTAGTAAAGTGCCTGTCCTAGCTGATAAAGTATTGAGCAATGTGTTTAGTTCTATTCACAGTTAATGAAGGGGATCACGAAAGGATGCGACTGGGTGATGAGGGCCTTTCCAGAATGGAAGGCAAGACTCCGCTTTGCTGCTGCCTGGAAATAGGCAGAACGTGTGCGCTTGCTAGACGTCAGCGTTCCCACTGGGGAGCGAGGCGGAGGGGCTGGAGCTCTCGCCAGCCAACTCTCCTGGGCTGCATTAGTGCACAGCGTCCCTGTTGAATCCCACACACTCTTGCTCACAGTGAGGGCCAGTGCCTCGCAGGAAGGCTAGGACTAGGGATTTGTCCTGGGTTTCCTTTGCCTCACCTCTTGCATTTTCTCTGGGACATTTGTGCTCTTTCAGAGCAGGAAGCAGGTAGACATTTCAGTATAAATCAGTACCGGACCACGGAGCATCTGAATTTTTTAAAACGTGGCAAGCGGAAACATGAAACTTGATATATAAACGGGCAAGTAATATTTAAAAAGTTAGAGAATTTGTGTATTTTAACTGTGAAATTTATTATACATCCAAATTGATTAAATTATTTATATTTTCTGAGTCTCAATAACTTAACTGTATAATAAAACCTTGTCTGGAAGATAGTAATAAAATAAAAAAAAATGGAATGCTTGTGAGAGGTGAAAATTTCTATTTACTATCCAAATTGCATAACCTAACTTGTCTTTATTATTTTAATTTTTATTAATCTACCTCAGGAACATTAATAGTAGTTACAATGGAGGAAGTCAATAGTGATAGTAATAACTGCCAAATTATTTTTTAATGGTGACATTTTAAGTTCAATAGTCAGGGTAAAACAATTAATTGGGGGAGAAGGAAGGGCCTTTCCATTATGGTTAAATTACGTGTGATTATTTTTGGTGTAATGTTTGAATAAATCATCATGAATCATGGTTTTCTTTCTTTTCTGCCCTCCCTCCC
>PVJA010044416.1:0-16184 GCA_004027025.1 Myocastor coypus | reverse complement strand
AAAAAAAAAAAAAAAAAAAAAAAAAAAAAAAAAAAGATTGAGGCTAGGCTGTGGTGGTGCACACTTGTAATCCCAGCACTTGGGGAGCTGAGGCAGGAGGATCGGTGTGAGTTCAAGACCAGCCTGGGCTACAAAAAGTGAGCTCAAGGCCAGCCTAAACTGCATAGCGAGACCCTATCTCAAAAAGACCAAAAAAATTAAGGAGGCTTCCCTTCCAAGGGTGAAAGGGAGGCCCATGTGCTCTGGGTTGTGGGGCATGAGAAGGAGCATCTTCGCTAGTCTTGTCCCCTCTGGCTCCCCAGTTCAGAGCTGTCCAGACCCTGCTGTCTACGGGGTAGTGCAGTCTGGGGACCATACTGGCCGCACTTGTATGGTGAAGTGGTTCAAGCTGCGGCCGAGTGGGGACGATGTGGAGGTGAGTGGCCCAGGCTCTTCCTTCAGGTGGGTTATGGTGGTCCCATGAGGGTCCTTGGCTCATGACAGCCTATCCTGTGCTACAGCTCATTGGAGAAGAGGAAGATGTGAGCGTTTACGACATTGCTGATCACCCTGACTTTCGGTTCCGCACAACTGACATTGTCATTCGAATTGGCAACACTGAGGATGGGACTCTGCACAAAGAGGATGAGGTACACCTGGTTCAAATTCTGCATCATTGTTCCCTGCCTGTCAAGCAGATGCAGTCCCTGTTGGAGCCACCAGGTGGCTCCAAAAGACAAGACAGAAAAGTCCTCTGGGCTCAGTGTGCCGAGCCCCTGACCCCTGCAGTATCTGGGCTTCCTGAGCCCTGCTGGTCATGGCATTTTGGTGGAGCCAAGTTCTGTGTCATAAGCCATGTGAGCATTAAGTCAAGTACTGCAGAGCAGAGGCTTGGGAGGTAAAGCCTGAGCTAAGTGTTGAAGAAGTGAGAATGTTTGGTGGATTTGGGGCAGAGTCTGTGAGACTAGGAGTGGGAATCTGGAGATGGGAACCCCATGCAGGGGAAAGCATGAAGCCCAGGGAGGCCAGAGCATTGGTGTATGAAGGAGAGTGGGCTTGGGAAGAGCCATGTTATACACACTGCTTGGTAGTGCTGAGCACTGAAAGTTTGTGTGAGGGGCCCCATACCATCCATCTCCTGGAAGTGCTCATGTCCTGCAGTCCTCATGGTCTCTTCCTTGGCACCTACTTCTGGAGTTCCTTCTGATTTCTGCCCCTCTCCGAGAACACCCCCTTGACTGTGTCCCCTTTGGCCAGCAGCCGTCAGTGGGTCAGGTGGCCCGTGTGGATGTCAGCAGCAAGGTGGAGGTGGTGTGGGCTGACAACTCAAAGACCATCATCCTGCCCCAGGTAAGCCTCTGACAAGACCCTCAGGCTTGTGGCCTTGCTAGGAGTTTTAGCTTCTCTTCTGTCCTTAAGATTCTAGAGATAGGCTTTCTGTTCTATACCCACTGAGTTTCAGATGCACAGACAGAGGCACCCCACATTCCCAGGTACATGGAAGTGTTCTCAGACTTCCAGGCTTCTCTTAGATTCTGAGCTTACTGTATTGAGAAAGTGCAGGTTTCCCCTAGGTGACAGGGACTTTCCTCTCAGTGCTTCAAAGAACACTTTAACAGACAAGGGCAAGAACAGCTAACCCCTCATTCTGACCCTGCGTTAGCCAACCATATAGATCCACTGTCCTCTCCTGGCTGGATAGGGTCAGGTGCTCATGTGCTGTGTGGGCCAGTGAGTCCTGGAATGCCTTGTTCCCTCATCGTGACCAGCCCTCCCACAATTTCCTTCCTATCACAAGTTCCCAGCTCCTGCTGCTGCCCATAAAAGCTGTCCTAGGGCATTAGCAGCTGGCCTGAGTCTTGGTAGTGGGCTGGATTTGCTAAGATTTCCCTTCAGGCCCCTCACCCCTGGGCAGCTGCTGACCAGATTCACAGAGTGGAGAAGAATCTGGTGGCTATTGATTGGGGCTTTGTGTACTGTCCAGGGGAAAGAGGGACACGCAAAGGGCTCTACTCAAATTAGGGGACTCTCTGCACAGGAACACTCAAACTACAAGGCTGAGAGTAAAAAAGGGGGAAGGTAGAATGATGTCATCTGGGGAATAGTGTCCCCAGAGATTGCCATCAGCTGTGAGGATGAATGCCCCAGGACTCCTCAGTGAGGAGCACACTTCTTGTCTGAGTTACCAGTGCACTGTCTTCTACCCCCAGCACTTGTACAACATCGAGTCCGAGATTGAGGAGTCAGACTATGATTCAGTGGAAGGCAGCACCAGTGGGGCGTCTTCAGACGAGTGGGAGGATGACAGCGACAGCTGGGAGACAGACAACGGGCTGGTGGAAGATGAGCACCCCAAAATAGAGGAGCCCCCCATCCTGCCCACTGAGCAGTTGCCGGCTCCTGAGGAGGACAAGGGAGTGGTGATCAGCGAAGAGGCTGCTACCGCTGCCATCCAGGGGGCTGTGGCCATGGCCGCCCCCATGGCAGGGCTGATGGAAAAGGCTGGCAAGGATGGGCCCCCCAAAAGCTTCCGAGAGCTGAAGGAGGCCATCAAGATCCTGGAGAGCCTCAAGAACATGACTGTGGAGCAGCTGCTGACGGGCTCCCCCACTTCCCCTACTGTGGAGCCTGAGAAACCCACCAGAGAGAAGAAGTTTCTGGATGATATCAAGAAGCTGCAGGAGAACCTCAAGAAGACCCTGGACAATGTGGCCATTGCAGAGGAGGAGAAGATGGAGGCAGCACCTGATGCAGAGCGCAAAGAAGATAAGCCCGAGGGGCATTCACCAGTGAAGGCTGAGTGGCCTAGTGAGACGCCTGTGCTTTGCCAGCAGTGTGGTGGCAAGCCTGGCGTCACCTTTACCAGCGCCAAGGGCGAGGTCTTCTCGGTGCTAGAGTTCGCACCCTGTGAGTGGACTGCCTCTGTGTGTACCTTCCCCTGCCTACTTACTGCAGGGCTCCTGGTTTTGTAAACACATCTGGCTTGGCCCCCACACCTGTCCCAGAGACAAGCAGTGTCCTTTGCGGGAGGAGAGAGGGAGGCCTCTAGGTTTACTCCCCTGATGGGACATGCACCAGGTGGCTGCCCTCCTGGAGGCCCTGCTTCCAAGGTGCAGTAGGCTTTGCAGGTGGAGCTGCCAGAGCCTCCAAGCAGGGACTGATTCTTCTCTTTTTCCCCCTCCAGCAAATCACTCTTTTAAGAAAATTGAGTTCCAGCCTCCAGAAGCCAAGAAGTTCTTCAGCACGGTGCGGAAGGAGATGGCACTGCTGGCTACCTCACTGCCTGATGGCATCATGGTCAAGACTTTTGAGGATAGAATGGCAAGTGGGTTGGCGGGTCTTAGCAGGGCAATACAGATGTGCTATGCAGGCACCTGGTGCCCAACACGGCTAGCCTGGGGCCCCTGGCAGTGATCACTTGCCCACTTTTACAGGAAGGGAACAATTCTGTCAAATGAGGGCTAACTTGGACTTACACAGGCCCATGGCCTGAGGTGGTTTTTTTTTTCCCCTCTTACTTTAAAAATTAGCTTAAAATTAACTGTATAATTAACCCCACTCAGCACACTTAAGAAAGAGCTCAGATGCTGGGGAGATAGCTCCATGGCACAGGTGTCTGCCTGGCAAATGCAAGGTTGTATGTTCAAACCCCATTCCAACAAAAAAACCAAACAAACAAACAAAAAAAATTACTGTTTTTTTTTTTTTTTTTAACATTTGTTTGTTTATTCACTCATTTTTATGGCCAACTCAGCCTGCCTTGAGGGGAGGGCTGGCGCAGCATGTGGTGCCGGGGATCGAACCGCGGTCCCTGAAGCCGCCCAAGCTTTCCCAAGCAGGCACTCCAGACCACTGAGCCATCCTGCCGGGCCCCTGAAAAATTACTGTTTTTAAGGGGATGAGGAGATAGCTCCGTGGCACAACTGCCTGCCTGGCAAGTGTAAGATGGTGAGTTCAAACCCTGGTCCCGCAAAAAAAAACAGAAAGGAAGAGCTCAGCTTGTCCTTAACCAGCCCTCTCCTCCTTTTTCCCTCTGATGCTCAGGCTTTTTCTCAGTTTCCAGGAGACCTGACATTGTTCATTGGTAGATAACCCTCCAGATCAGTGGTTCTTAACCTTTCTAATGCCATGACCCTGCAATACAGTTCCTCATGTTGTGGTGACCCCAAACCAAAAAATAATTTTGGTGGCTACTTCAAAATTGTAATTTTGGGCCTGGTGGGATGGCTCAGTGGTCTAAAGCGCCCGCTTGGGAAAGCTTGGACCGCTTCAGGGACCGTGGTTCAATCCCCGGCACCACATGCTGCGCCAGCCCTGCCCTCGGGGTGGGCTGAGCCGGCGATAAAAATGAGTGAATAAACAAACAAAAGTTCTGAAACAAGAAAAAAATAAAATAAAATAAAATAAAGAAATGATGTTTAAAAAAAAAATTGTAATTTTGCTACAGTTATGATTCAGAATGTAAATACCTGATATGCATTATACTCATTGCTACAAATCAAACATAATTTAAACAGTGATTAATCACAAAAACAATACTTAATTATATTGAGAGATATTTGTTACTAATTCCAATAAATAACATTTTACCATGGCATAGCATGGCTTTAAATATGTATTTTCACTTTAGGCGACCCCTGTGTTTTGGTCGTTTGACCCCTGCTGGGGTCGCGACCCACAAGTTGAGAACCACTGCTCCAGATGATCTTTTCAAAGATAGTTTTGCGTTCTTGTGTATCACCACAGCAAATTTTTTTTTTTTTTTTTTTTTTTGTCTTTTTGAGACAGGGTCTCGCTATGCAGTTCAGGCTAGCCTTGAGCTCACTTTTGTAGCCCAAGCTGGTCTCGAACTCGCACCAATCCTCCTGCCTCAGCCTCCCGAGTGCTGGGATTACAGGCGTGAGCCACCACACCCGGCACCACAGCAAATATTGTTTTATACAGTTTAGTTATACAAATGGTGTGGCACCCGTAGTTGGCTTGCTTTTCTCCATGTGGTAGTTGGTGAGACCTGTCCTTGGTGTCCATATTGGTCCAGCTGGTTCCTTTTGCTACAGAATAACATATTCTATTTCTTGTTTCTCTGTTCCCCTGAAACACATGGGTGCCATTAAGTATATACCAGACAGACCCTCACCCCAGCCAGGATCCAGCATTCCTCAGCCCTGTTCAGGGAAGACAGTGGGAGGCACAGACTGTCTAATAACTTACTGAACAGCCCCTCCTCAGCCTCTGCTGTGAGCCAGGCCTATGCTAGACATTGAGTTGAAGTTCAAGGCTCATCTTGGGCCCTGTTCTGGAAGGAGCCAGAGAGAAAGAGTAGGGATCCTAAGAGCAGAGGGGTAGGGGACAAAGGCTCTGCTCTGACAACTAAATAACCAAGAGGTCCTTGATAACCTGCTATTACTCCTGAGTACTGGTAAAATTCTTTTTGAAAATTCCAACCAGTCTCAGCTCTGCTGAGGGGTGAAAGGAGTTATATATTTTGTTTTGTTCTCATTCTTCCCAAATCTCAGGGTGGCACAGATCCGAGCACATGTGACAGGACTGTGTTGCTCCTCCTGGTGTTTTACCTGCTCCCTCTGTTCTTGCCCTTCACCCCCCAGCTGTCTCTCTGGCAGTCACGGTGTGTGCTGGTGCATGCACACATGCCCAGAACCCACATGCCAAGAGCCAGCTCTTGAAACTTAACCTGTGTCCCTCCCAACACTTACCCAGATTCCAGATCCTCAGTGCCATCCTTCTGGGTGAGACTACCCTGCCTCTGCCTCTGGTGCACATGCTTGCCTGTAGCATCTTGTTGCTGGTGTTGTCTGGTGAACCAGGATGGTGCTCCTCACTCTGCATCACATGGTACCCTGCAAAGGAGCAAAGCTGGGCCCTACATGTCAGCTGTGCCCTCTCTCCCTCCTAGGACCTCTTCTCAGCTCTAATCAAGGGCCCCACTCGAACCCCCTACGAGGATGGCCTCTACCTGTTCGACATCCAGCTCCCCAATATCTACCCGGCTGTGCCCCCCCACTTTTGCTACCTCTCCCAGTGCAGTGGCCGGCTGAACCCCAACCTGTATGACAATGGGAAAGTGTGTGTCAGCCTCCTGGGTACCTGGATTGGAAAGGTGAGTGAGGCACCAGGGCCCTGGCTGGGGTGAGAGTCTGTCTGGGACATATTTAATGGCACCCATGTGTTTCAGGGGACAGAGAGGTGGACGAGTAAATCCAGTCTACTACAGGTGCTCATCTCCATCCAAGGTATGGCAGGGCCAGGCGAGGTCACACTGGCTGGGAGTCTGTCCCCTTGGGGTGAAAGGTAGACCCACCCAATCACCTTCCCTTACCACTGAGTAAGGTGTTCTCCACAGGTCTGATCCTGGTGAATGAGCCTTACTACAACGAAGCCGGCTTCGACAGTGACCGGGGCCTGCAGGAAGGCTATGAGAACAGTCGCTGCTACAATGAGATGGCACTGATCCGTGTGGTGCAGTCCATGACGCAGCTGGTACGGCGACCCCCCGAGGTCTTTGAGCAGGAGATTCGGCAGCACTTCAGCAGTGGTGGCTGGCGGCTAGTGAACCGTATTGAGTCCTGGTTGGAAACCCACGCCCTGCTAGAGAGGGCCCAGGCACTGCCCAATGGGGTCGCCAAGGACAGCAGCTCACCAGAGCCACCTGCTGTGGCTGAGCTCTCAGACTCTGGCCGTGAAGAACCTGAGGATGGTGGAATGACCCTAGGAGAGGCTTCCCAAGGCTCAGACTCAGAGGGTGGCGCCCAGGGCCTGGCCTCAACTAGCAGGGACCACACAGATCAGACTTCAGAAATGGCACCTGACGCATCCACACTACCTAGTGTCAAACCAAAGAAGCGGAGAAAGAGCTACCGAAGCTTCTTGCCTGAGAAGAGTGGCTACCCAGACATCGGCTTTCCCCTCTTCCCGCTCTCTAAGGGTTTCATCAAAAGCATCAGGGGTGTCCTGATGCAGTTCCGGGCAGCCCTGCTGGAGGCAGGCATGCCCGAAAGCAGAGAGGACAAGTAGCCACCAGCCCTCAAGGAAGGAGCGTCATGGCGCCAGCCGCTGCCTGCTCACTCCCTCCCCTAGAACCTCCCTTATTCCCGGCCGGGCCCTAGTTCGAGCTTCCCACTGCCCTCTTCTCCCCCAGGCAAGTTTGATGCTGAAGTGCAAGAAGTGTCCCAAGATGCTGCGTTTCTGTTCCGAAAAAATCTTTGAACAGGCAGGTCCCCTGTGGCAAAGAAAACCGGAACCCAGTTACAATTTTCCGCTTGTCACCCCAGGCAGAATGTCCCAACACTTGCTCCATGCTGTCCTTTTCTCAGGTCAGAGGTGGGGTGTTCCGGGGCCCTGCACATGGGCAGGAGAGTGGATGTGCCTTGCATGAAGTATGGGCTGCTCCTGCAGTGTCCCTGGTCCCTTTTATCCTCTGCAGTTGGACTGTAGCCTTCCCATGTCCCTGCTGCCACCACCACTGGGTCCCCTCAGTCCCCCAGCGTGAACATTATCTTGTGGGAGCTGTAGCTGCTATCACTGACTTCCAGCTCTGGCCTGTTCGTCACATTATAACCCTTAGGCCTTTGGACGATGTCTCCAAGAAGTCAGGAGTAGGCTAGGTTCAGGTGGCCCTCACACCATGGAATTGAGGACAAGAAGCTGCTACAGGAAGCAGCTGCAGGTGCCTTGCTCACTTTTCCCATCCACTGCTGGTGGGGCACCAGCAGTTCTGGCCCTGGCTGTGCCTGTGGGGACTTCTCAGACCTCCGCTGCCCATCCAGTCTGCTCTCTAGCCAGGAGGCAGGAGCATGGGCCAGGCAAGCACCAGGGCCTCTCCCAGCCTGTGGCTCAGCCCTCTGGGATGAGAGCAAGGCCTTGGCAGTCCTTTGGTGTGTTACACACTGCAGGCTCAGTCCAGAGAGAGGGAGGCAGTAGCAGCAGGAGCTCATCCCCACCCCCATCTACCAGAGACAGGCGCAGAGGTTTACAAGTTTTCTAGGCTTTTGATAATGTGAAGCTCCAGGTTAAGAGAATGCCGTTGAGCACATTGCAGCTATGTAATTTCTGGTGTATGTATGTAATATTTAAGGTTGGAAAAATTCAAAAGCAAAGTTACTAACTCTTAATAGAAAAAAAAGACAAAAAAAAAAAAAAAAGCCAAAGCATGATTTCGTCTTGTCAGCCTTAAGTGGGCTCCACACCTGAACTGTGCCAGGACTACCCAGGCAGCAGAGCCTTGGGACAGACGGAGCTGGACCATGCACTGCAGGACTCCCTGGCACCCAGACTGGCAATCTAGACACACATCCAGAGTGCCAGGGGGCTGTGCTTCCCTGTGCATCGTTCATAGAGAGATGTGAATGCCTATTGCTTACAATACCTGTATAAAGTGCTGTGTGATTAAACTTTTTTTACTTGCTTTTTTTTTTTTTTTTTTTTTTTTTTTTTTTTTTTTTTTTTTTTTTTTTTTTTTTTTTTTTTTTTTTTTTTTTTTTTTTTTTTTTTTTTTTTTTTTTTTGGTTGGCTCATTAATAAGACAAGGTGACACCATTAAACTTGCCTCTGCCATTCAGTCAGCTGGGCTCTGTTGCCTTTCTTCCTTGTATGGCAGTGAGGCCAGGATTCTCCCTGCCCAAGAATGCCTTTGACACCTCAGGTCAGAATCCCAGGGCAGAGGGCAGATACTGTATGGGTCAGTCCTCTTGCCTCTGGGCTGGGTAGTATTCCCAGCCTGTGTGCACCCCTCTAAAACCAAGTGACAGCAGTGTCTACCTAAGCAGCTGTGCTTTCCCAACATCCAGGCTGACCCATTCCACCAGTGCTAGGCTTTGGGGAGCTGGCTTCCCAGTCCCGGTGGTAGGTAGGTGTCACTCTCCTGGGCTGGAAGCCCGCATCAGTGCTCAGGAAAACTGGCATCTACCCCTCCCTGCTTCTTTGAACTTCTGCCCAATGCTACTGTGCAAGACAGGGTGACTAAGGGCAGAGGCTGCTGAGTGAGCCTGCAGGAGCTGGTGTGCCCTAAGGAAACTGCCACCTGCTATCCTAACTGCTGAAATTGGTCCCTTGCTCCTTGCCAATTTCCCTAATGCCTTAAACTTAGATGTCTTTCCCTGCTCAGTCCACATGAAGCTTCAGCCATGCTCAGCAGCTGGCTGTTGACCCAGGGTCAGAGGTGAACACAGAGCCATGGCGTTCTTAGGTGTGGGCTCAAGATGGCCTGAGCATTAGTCATAGGAAGGCTGTGTGTGCCCACCACCAAGCCATTGCAATGTATCCAATACAGTGGCACCAGTAGGCATTACCGACATAATTCTTTTTTTCTTTTTTTTTTTTTTATTGCATCTGGGGCCGAGATGATGTGGCCAGGGAACTGGGGCTGAGACAGCAGGCCCAGCATGTGGGGCCAGGGACTGGACTCAGGTCTTTGTACTCGCCAGGTTGGTGCCGATTCCTCTGAGCTATCTCCCCAGGCCCCACCGACTGGAGCAACACCTCACCTCCCTTCCCAGGACAGGATCAGTCGGCTGAAGATACCACTTTATTTGAATTTGATTCATGGAAGAGAATTCCCAGAACAAATGTGATTGTCTTCCACAAGCAGCTACCCAAGTCAGTGGGGCTCGTGCCCAGCACTCCATTCTGGCCTCTGATCCTCCCAAAGCATAGCCTCCATCACCTTTTCACCCTTCAGAAGAGTCCCCATTACCCCTGCATGAGCTTTGGACAGGTCCTCCCCTCCATCCAGGGTGGGAAGGGCCCTGGTCTCAACTTACACCAGTAGACAAAATGCATTACGGAGCTGTGGTGATCATAAGGGCTTTTGCTGGAGCTCCTGGGTAGGTGAGCGCTCCCTGCCACTACTGACCATCCAGAGGTAATCAGGCTGCACCTGGCCCTGCACAGCCTCAGTGACCAGTAATTCCCCATCCACAGCAAACACACCCCTCCCATCTTTGCACTCTAGGCGAAAAGCAACGATGGGCACGTACACCAAGTATGGGCAGTCCCACTCCATGTGCTTCCCATTCTCCATGGCCAGGAAGAGGCGCAACAGCATGGTCCTCGATACCCCTGCACGCACATAGAACAGATGCATGACACCAGCTGCACATCGGCCCATGGGTGCTGTGAACATCTTGCTGCTCATGTGAGTGTGCAGTAATGCCAGCACCAGCACAAAGTCCTGCTCAGGCACCACAGTCCAGTGCGAGGGCACTGGTTCTTCCAGGGGAACAAGGTGTGAGTCCACAGGTCCCCCCTGCAGCAGCGCAGGGGAAGCTGGCATCTTACTAGAGACAGCACTTCCTATGGGGAGGTAGGCCAGTTGGCCCCGGTAGGTACGCAGGTTCACCAAGCGAAAGAAGGTGCCCACGGTGAAGCGCTTCTCCCCGAGACACCGATACTTCTCGCTTTCCACATCCACATCAGCTACCATGCCCCAGGCCAGGCTGAGCACGGAGAAGAGGCGAATTCCGGAGGCAGCATGCAGGGACAGAAGGTTCATGGGCTCTAACAGCCTGCGGCACAGCAGCAGTGTGCAGTTGGTCAGGAGATTTTCATTAGTCACTTGCTCATAGCTGCAGAAAAAAAGTCAGGCGGGTCAGGAACACCAGGCTTCCTCCCCTGCCTCCCTCTGGGGAGTGGGAGTAGGCAAAATAACGTGTGGTCCCTAGGGAGCTGTCTAGGATAGTAACAGCAAGTGGCTGGAGAAGCCAGGGCCACCAAAAAAGCACCTCAGAGATCCCTTCCAGAAGAAGAGAAAATGGACACTATAGCCCATAGCAACTTAGAAAATAAAACCTGGCAGTAGGGGCACAGAGATGGCCTACAGGCCCCAGACTCATACCCAGCATAGTGATTCACAGAAGCGGCCAGTGCGTTGCCAGAGCCGCCTGGGAGGGTGCACAATGGCTTCTGGATGGCAGTCTCCCAGTCTGGCCGGTCCATAAGCCCATTCACCACCTGTGGAGCAGGAGCAGCCTTAGGCCAGGCAGCAGCACCCAGCTCTCTCCTGGGCGGCCTCTGGCCAAATCTAACCTCGTGTATCAGTCCGTCCCCAGACATGATCACCAGCGCGTCCCAGCGGCCCAGCTCTTCTGCCTGCACCAGCTCCCGTGCATGGTTCCGTCGCTCTGAAGGGAGACTTGCCGCTCTTAGGGCCAGGTTCTACCCAGGGAATGCATACAACCTCTCCAGGAAGGGGGCGAACTCACCAGTGATCATCAGCTTAAAGGAGACTTCGGCGTCAGCCAGAAGCGGTTGCACGAGTCTCTGAAACTGCTGCAGCGCCTTGCCTGCGCCGGCTCGCGGATTCAGCAACACCAGCACGCTGCAGGGCCGCGGGAGCGGGCCTCGAGTGCTGCGGCCTGCTGTGAAAACAAGCCTGAGAGAGCAGCGTTCCCAGCCGGCCACTGGGGGCAGAAGAGCGCAGCAAGGACCCTGGGGCGGAAACAGAGCTCCTGCAATACCTGTTATAACTGACCCAACAGAGCCCAGCTGCAGGAGGGTGGCCCCCGGGAGGAAGTCCCGAGTGGCACACGGCAGCCCTGACTCTCCATTCTTTTGTTTCAAGCCCGACCAGCATTTGGCCTCGTGGGGAAAAGTATTTCTCTTTAGTGTCCCCAGACTCCCTCTTTTGGCAATCCATCATTTTTGGAGAGGGAGAGGGAGAGGGAGAGGGGCTCCTCCAGCCTTTCCCAGCCAGGCCCCCACAAACCTGAATCCATGGCCTCGTCCTGTGGTTCCAGCTGCCAGGGGCTCCCCGGTGCTTGCAGGGCCGCTGCCCTCGATGACTGTGGATCCTGTCTTCAGTTCCTTATCGGTTCCGCACAGGAGGGCGTCGTGGGGCTGGTTGTGGGGCTCGCCCTCCCCACCCGGAGCTGGGGCTCTGGGGACACCCGCGTCATTCCCTGCTGCGTCCAGATCTGAGAGACAGGAAAGGACAACGCTGGCGAAGTGCCGGGCCACAGCTCCCGGACGCAGGGTGGGTGTATGGCCGAATCCCCGGAAACCACACGCGGGTAGTTGTGCTGCTAAACTGCCAGAAACCCGTGGGTCCGGGACCGAGCTTCAGAGAGCTGAGGTCCAGTGCCACCATAAGACTGCGTCCCCACACTCCCAAGACGAAGAATAGTTTTCTGAGATTTTCCTCTTTGAGCTTCGCGCTCTCGCCCAGTCGATGGACAAGTCAGTTCCAGGGAGTCGGTCTGGCTGACAAGCTCCCCACCCTGCGAGCTCCAGGAGGAGCGAAATTTCGATTGTTATCCCAGAACTTGAGCTGAAAACACAAGGCACGAAGTTCGGGGCAGCCCCAGTCAGCCGCGTCACAGCGTTCCCAGCCCCAGCTTCAGAGAGGCTAGGGCCGCGCGCTCCTCTGGGACACTCGCCGAAAGGGCACGAAGGCTGCACGGTGCGTGACCCAGTTTCCTCCTGCGGGCTGCCCAGGAGCCACCAGCCACGGAAGGGCAGCGAGCGGAGACTTCCCAGGAGACTGGTAGGCTGTTTCTTCCACTCGGTTCCCTCCCGTGGCCTGGGGCAGAAAACAGCTTTGTAATCCCTGACTCGGCCCCACTACTGAGGGACAATTGAAGTGCCAGCTAGCGCGGAATCGCTGCAGAGGGTCTCGAACTTTTCGCAACTTAGTGTCTCGGCTGGCCACGCCCCTTCTGCCTCTGCTGGCGGAGATCCGACCCGTGCGCCGCGCGACCGCGGTCTCCCAGCCCCGCCTGTCCGCGCGGTCTCCAACTCTGTCCGCGCCCGCGGCTCGCCCGCGCTCACGTTCAGGTTTGAGTCCTAGGACGCGGCTGCGCGCCCCCGCCGCTCGGCGGGTGGAAAAGAACCGATTCGGTGAATCGCGGAATGGCACTCCCGGGACGCAGCATCCCACGCGCGCGAAGGGGAGCACCCAGCTCCGGGGGGAGGCACAGGCCCTGCTCTGGCTTCCCTCGGTGCCGCCCTCCTTGCCGACGCTGGCCTCCGTGGCTCTGTGCTCGCGCAAAGATCCAGAGCTGCACCGCAACCGCGCGATCCCGCAGCTCCGAGTGCAGCGAGCAACCAGGGTGCAGCGCACTTGAATTCAAAAGACCAGGAGGTGTCGTGTCTCCCCCCCCGCCCCGCCTTGCCCTGCCAGCTCCTACGGGCTCCCCTCTCTTCCTTTCTTGCTGTCCCGTCAAGGGTTATTTTTCGTTTCCTGACTTGCTCATCAGGGAGCCCGAGGAAGCCTTGCAGCCCCGTCCCAGAGAGGACCGCGGGCTCTGGAGATTTGTCAGGAACCTTAAAAGTAGGATCCTTTCCCCAGGGTGCGTTATCGATGCTCACCTGGCCCAGAGAAGCTGCCTGCAGTGGGCGATCAGGTCTGCGCTTCCCGCCCGCTGGAGAGGAGTCTCACGGTGTGTACCGGCCGAGGGTCCAGGTCGGTATTAGAGAGGCCAGCATGGAGGGCGTGGTCCCGTTGTCCTGGCCCCTCCCGCTGGCTCCACGTGAAAAGCGGAGGCGAACCGAGAAGCGTGCGCCTCAGTGTGTGTGTGTGTGTGTGTGTGTGTGTGTGTGTATGTGTGTGTCTGTGTTTCTGTCTGTCCGGCTGTCTGCACACACGCGCGCTGCATTTTACAGCAAGTGACCTGAACGTGTCCGAGACCAACTGGAGTTAAATCCCTGGAAGATTATTTGCGTAAACTGAGAGGAAGAAGTTGTCAAGGCCGACTAGGTGACCTGACCAAGTAGGGCAAGAGTTAGAAAAAAATAATCTCTGCAAGAGGCTGGGACGCTCCGGACCTGGCGCAGGGGGCTCACGCGCCCACAGAGGCATCCTCCCGCCCCCGCATCCCCCTCTGCGCATCGCTTAGTCCAGTTGAGAAGAGCCGGGTCCAGAAACAGCGAGGAGCCAGTTAGCCTCCGTGATGTCTTCTCATCCAGAGGACCCGGTGGACCTCATTCACAACTTTTGGGGAGCCCCCAGAAGGGTCAAAGGGACACGGCACCTGCGACTCGCGATCCCAGGACCGCTAGGTGCACACCGTCCCGAGCGCGCTCGGAGGTGACTCAGCGACGCACTCACGGATGGAGAAACTCCCGGAAACAAGAGCTAGAGGAGGGGAGGGGACAGGGCCGTCGTCACCCATCCCAGAGCCCCGGCGCGCGTCCGCAGGGATCCGGTCCTGCGTCCCGCTCCGCCCGTCTGCAGGTGGGGGAGGGGCAGCCGGCAGCCTAAGGCCGCGGTCACGCGCAGCGGGTATTCGAACGGCGGCGCAAGACGGAGCTCCGCACCGGAGTCACAGACTAGATGTGCCCGGTTCTCTTTTGCTGTCCACGCCGACTTTGGACTTTGGCCCCTAGAAGCCGCGAGTAGGAGGAGCTGTGCTCCCCAGGATCGCAACCTTGGAGGGGGTTGGCTGCGGAAACAGGCTGGGCAGCCCCACAGCCACCTTCTGCAGGCCAGTCTGGGAGGGCATTTCCAAACTGGTCTGAAAAGCTAGCGTCGCAAAGGCCGAAAAGGGAAAACTGAGGCACAGGAACGGAAAGCCTTGTGCGTGAGTTTAGGACGTTTGCTTGGGGCCAGGCTCCCCTTTTCCTATTGGGAACTCAGGCTTGAGGCCTTGAGTGGGTGGATCTGGCAGGGGCGGAGTTGACTGGAAACTGTGGGCCCGGAATGGGGCCGCCTGCCTGACTCTCATCCCTCGGCCAGCGTCCATCGGGTTCCCATCTCGCAAATCCCGGTGGGGGGAGCCGAAAAGCAGAACCCTCTGGCCCCAGTTCCCGTGGGCACAATGCCTCCTCTGTCCTGACTGCCACTTAACCCCCGGCCCCCTCACCTCGCGGCCTCTGGCTCTGCCCTCATTCTTGTCACTCGCCTCCCCCGTCCCCGGCTGAGTTTTCCAAAGCCCTTCCCCCTTTCTCTTTGTCTAAAAATCATTATCCTATTTCCAAAAACTTACGTGCATCCCTGGCCAGGAGACAGGATGGGACAAGAACAGACGCCGCTTTGCTTTTTGATACATGGGAGGATTTCCTAAAAACAGACTGTCGTTTCCAGGGGAGCCTAGAATCAAACCCCCAGTCTGGGAAGTGAAGTCATGTTCTGGGGCACCATGTGTGCAACTTCCAATTCTGAGAGCTCCCTGCATACTGCTTCACGGTTGGCCATGCCAGGTGCTGGGGCGCCACATTGCCCAGAGCAGGTGGGCGGTTAAGGATTCCATGGTTCCTGCAGTTTTTGCCTGGATTTCTCCTTCTCTCAATGGTTTCTACTCTGCACCTGTGTGAGCTGACCCTGTCTCTGCCCCTTGGGAGTATGCTTGCTGAGGTTGGGGTTTCTGCTGAGCTTTTAGTCTCTACTTTCCACTGCCCATCGATAACCTTCTGGCCTGCCCACCCTGGCTACAATTCAGAGCCATTACTTCAAAATACTTCTTTATCTTTTTTGTGGTCATGGGACCAATCTCAGGGCCTTTACAGTCAGCTACAACCTGAGCCCTTTTTTATTTTTTTATTTTGAGAGAGAGTCTTGCCGGGCGTGGTGGCTCACGCCTGTAATCCCAGCACTTGGGAGGCTGAGGCAGGAGGATTGGTGCGAGTTCGAGACCAGCCTGGACTACAAAAGTGAGCTCAAGGCCAGCCTGAACTTCATATCGAGACCCTGCCTCAAAAAGACAAAAAAAAAGAGAGAGAGAGTCTTGCTAAATGGATAATTGCCTAGGTTGGGCTCAATTTGCATTCCCCTACCCAGCTTCCCAGAATGCTGGGTTTATAGATGTGTGCATGCTGGAGCTTGAACCCAGAAGCTTGTGAATGCTAATCACAGCTCTTCCGCTGAACTAATTATACCTCTGTTATGGTTTATGTCTAGTTGTCCCCCCAAAGCCTCATTTAGTCGTTGGGCAGGGACTTCTATAGATTGATAGACTTGACTCATGAGTCACTGGGATTATGTGTTTTAGTACTGTTGGGATTATCGGTCTGAGTAGGGCTGGGACTATGGGTGTGGTCTAGGGTGAATATCCTAAAACAGAGAGCCTGGTAGGAGTATAAAGAGAGACAGATAGCCGGGCCTGGTGGCGCATGCCTGTAATCCCAGCACTCGGGAGGCTGAGGCAGGAGGATTGGTGCAAGTTCGAGACCAGCCTGGGCTACAAAAGTGAGCTCAAGGCCAGCCTGAACTGCATAGCGAGACCCTGTCTCAAAAAGACAAAAAAAAAAAAAAAAAA
>PVJA010044415.1:0-16205 GCA_004027025.1 Myocastor coypus | reverse complement strand
AACCTGCACAATATTTTAGTAGTGATTGTCATGTTGAGAAGGCCGTGCTTTCTGGCCAAGTTGAGTGCCAATTGTAGGCGTCGCCTCCAGGTTCTCATCTCAGTCCAAGAAGTCAGTATTTCTGATCCTGATGCAGGAAGAAAAACGTGATCTGGGGTACATGACCTCCAATAGGGAACCTCCAGATGATATAGGGAAAACCGATCCCCAACCTGAGAAGTACCTGGGACGAGTTCGTGTTCTCTAAAACCAAAGAATGAATTTTAGGAACCAACGGAGTTAATGAGCAGAACATACTTATCGAGGGAAACAAAGCTCCTGTCCGAGAAAGGGACAGAAGGGCCTTCCCTGAGTGACTGTCCCCCAAAAGCTGTCTCCTCAAGGGACCTTTATAGAGAAGACATGGGAACTCGCTTAGGTGGGTATGAGGTGGGACAAAGACTCTGGCCAACCAATGAGATTACAAGCACCATTTCTCAGGTCAAATTGATTAACATCTGGATCAAATGGAAAGGCAAGTCACACAGCAAGTAGGCAATAACACCACCTATTGAGCTTGGGCTCATGACTCTTTCCAGGGTCTTTTAAGGTGATTGATACTTTAGCATATCAATCCCTGATGCCCACCCTTAAGGAAGTATATAGTTGCTTCTGTGTACTCTTGTCTTGAGATCTGGCCCACGGCAGAGGCGTGTCTGTCCCTTCTGGGAAAGTCGCCTTGTCCAGGGCCCGGTCCTGTTTGACTGCCTGTAATATTTCTATCTAACTCAGCTGCCTACAACAATCCCAAAGATACATTATTAGAATCCCATCAAGTTAATTCCAATCTACCACTCCCAGTGCCACCCAGGGCTAAAATAAAGACACTGAAACATATTTATAATTATTGAGGAGCCAAAGGCACTTAAGTCCAGACATAAAGATGGCTTTCCAGAACAAAGGGAGCAACCCAGGGCCTCAACCAGTTTTATTCAGTGCAGGAGTACCTTGAGGAGCAATGACTGAAAATCCTGGGAGGTAGGTGAGTAATGTGAGTGGAACTAGGTGGGCGGGGGCCTCCATTTACCTCTGCCATATGCAGAGAGAGTAATATACAGGATGCTATTGAGATAATGTCTAATGTCTCGGCAACCTGTTGGTTCACCTTACATATAGCCTTTCTTGTTTTTTTTGTTTGTTTGTTTGTTTTGTTTTGTTTTGTTTTTTGTTTTGCTAGACCAGGGTTCAAAATCAAGACCTTGCACTTGCCAGGCAGGCACTTATGCCATGCAGCTATCTCCCTTCCTGCCCAGACCCCAGCCCCAAGAAGTCATAGCCTTTGTCTCCAGGCTCCATCCCAGCTGCCAGCATGGAGCATTGGCTGTTCATCCTGTCTGGACCTGGCTCACATTAAAGAGCAGCAGGTGTAGGTTACCAGAGAAACATGTGCACCACAATCAAAGACTATCACCAGCACATCAGCTACACCAGTATACACTGCTCCAGGTCACTGGAAAAGATCAACAGAAGCCAACTCTGTACATATCAATACAAGGAAATAGGGGCTAGTCAAAATAGAGACAGTTGCTCTACTTTCAAGGACAGACGCTCAAGTGGTCCTCCACAGCCCATAACCAAGCCACAAAATCATTTGTTCACCTAGCAATATTCACAAAGCACCATGCATGTGTCAGCTTTGTCCCATGCTGGGATCTGGGGACGTCGCAGCCACTAAAACAGTGTCCCACCTTCAGAGAGTGCCTGTATGCTGACAGAGAGTGATGACAATTAAGTAAATGACCAGAGGATAAAGTATAAAAGAATTAAGCAGGTTAAGAGTATCAGTTTTTAGGGGCCCAGGAAGATAGCTCAGGGACACAAGTGCCTGCCTGGCAAGTACAGGGTCCTGAGTTCAATCACTGGTTCTGAAAAAAAGAAAAGCAAAGAAGCCAGGCATAGTGGCTCACACCTTAATCCCAGCACTTGGGAGGCTAAAGCAGGAGGATCTGTGTGAGTTTGAGACCAGGCTGAACTGCATAGTGAGACCCTGTCTCAAAAGATGAAAAATAAGAGTGTAAAATTGGGGGGGGCATAGCAATAAAAGAATAAATTCAGAAGGAGAATAAAATGATGGAAAGACCTAGAAGTAGAATTTTCCGAAGAATGGGAAGACCACAAAAGCCATAAAGCCGGAAAGGGATTTAAGTAACGTAAGAGGCTAAATGGGCTTTACTTTGTTGGTTTTAATCTACTGAAATACTAACTTCCAAGTGGGGGTGGTTGTAATCTCTTAGAAACACATATTCATAAAAAGAGCAAATAGTTGTAGAAGGACTTCAGCTCATTTTAAACAGAAGAAAAATAACAAAACATGGCCAGTGAGATAGCTCAGTGGCATAAGCACCTTTCCTGGCAAGTGCAAAGACATGAGTTTGATGCCTGGAATGGCAAAATTAATCAACCAAGAGGAAACAAAATTTGAAAGAAAGGTGAAGGGAAATGAGCAATGGTTGTTATATTGCATAAAGTTACCTTCAAAGTAGTTGTTTAGATTACCAGTGTTATGGTTTATATCTAGTTGTCCCCCCCAAAGCCTCATTGAGTCATGAGCGGGGACTTCTACAGTTTGAGACTTGAATGATGATCCACTGGGATTACGTGTTTCACTACTGTTGGGATTATGGTCTGAGTAGTGCTGAGCCCATGGGTGTGGCCTGAGGCTGACAAGCAAAGGCAGAGAACTTGATGTAATATAAACAGAGACAGAAACACAGACCAGAGCTGTTCTCTTTGGTCCCATATTTGGTCAGTTGCCATTGTTGCTGTTTCTGCCGCCATGAACTGGATGCTCTCTGCCCTGTTTCACTCAGCTGAGTATGGACTGAAGCCTCCAGTAACTGAGCTAATAAACCTTTCCTTCCTTCATTTTGAGTGTCGGGTATTTGTCCCAGGAACGAGTAAAAAGTAACTAAGACAACCAGATATAGGCCCAGACGATTGATCAATGAAGCAGTAACTAAGAGAGAGAGAGAGAGAGAGAGAGAGAGAGAGAGAGAGAGAGAGAGAGAGAGAGAGAGAAGCAATAAGTATTCCTTTTGAAAAACCAACAGAAATTGAACACAATTATCTTAGCATTCTAACTAAACCACATAGTACAAATTCACAGCCAACATCCTAGGAAGTAAGAAAACACGGAAAGTATGACCTCTACAAGAAGGACTGAGACTTGTGTCTGCTCTCCAAATTCCTGTTCTACAGAGTGCTAAACACTTTGTCCAAAACAATCATGCCAAACAGAGAAGTAAAACAGAAACAAATAGGAAAAAAAAGTCAGTGTCCCTCGATTTGCAGATGATATGATTCTTGACATAAAAAACCCTCAAATACCACCAGAGCAAATGAACAAATTCAACCACGTGGTCAAGACATCAAAGTCAAAGCACTCTTGCATGCCAAGAACGAACCCACTGGAAAAGAAGTCAGGAGCTTAAGTTCATGCAGGAGTTTCCAAAGGATGAGTACACAGGCATCAAACTGGTCACACAGGTGCAAAACCTCTAGGAGAAAAACTATGGTACGCTGAAGAAAGACACTAAAGAGGTTGTTGGAAAACGGAAAGTCATAACTGGCCACAGTGCCAAAAACTACATGCAGAGAATCTGAACACACTCCCAATTAATACACTGACAGCATTCTTTGCAGAAGTAGAAACAAAATGCTAAAGCTGGTATGAACCGAGAAGAGACTCCGTATTTTCAGTCAAAGCAACCATAAACATCATAATCCTGGATTTCCAGTGAAAATACAAAGCCTGGAAAACAAAACTAACATGGTCCAGGGATGGGAAGGAGGGCAGGAGCAGGAAGACCACCTACCCGGCGCCACAGCGCCGCGCTGAGTGGGGGAGGGGCTTCCGAGCCGCTGCACCTGAAGCACAGTCGGAGTCCGCCGCCCCCCACCCGCGCCCTCCCCACCGCAGGTCATACCTCTTCCCCCAGAGCCAATGCCGAGGCCACCAGTACTGGTCCTGGCGACCTTGCTGGGGTCTTCCTCAGGCTGCAGGCTGCTTAGGGTGCTGAGGTAAGGGCGCATCCCAGGGAGCGCCCTGAGGAGTTCAGCGCCGCCCGCGGCTCAGGCAGCAGAGCCAGGGGCCAATGGGGGCGGAGGTCTCAGGCGGGGCTTAGACGTGATTGGGTGGAGCGGACCGGGCCTGAGGAGAACCCGAGGCTGGGCTGGGCAACGGGGCCTTGAGCCCAGCGCCTCAGAGCCTCACGCTCCAGCCCCCGCACCTGCTTCCAGGCCCCCCCACCCCTGCCCTGGGAGACTCTGTGGACACCTTGAGACAAACCAGAGCAACTATCAGAGCCTTGGCCACAGGACTTTTGCAGAAGTTACGAAACAGCAACCAACAGGCCTCACCGGGCCCTGTGGTCACCCACATTCCACCCTGGGCAGGCGTTCCTTTCCTTCTGTCCTTTCTTTGGGTCCCTGCCGCTGGATCATCCGAACTATATTGTACAGACGTTGATTTTACTTTTACGATATTTAAAAAGCAAATCAAAACACTTTTGCAGCTCTTTGGATGCTGAAAACGAGAGAATAACTATTAGTCTGATCTACATAGTGAGACCCTATACACCCCATAGACCAGGTAGACCCTGTCCTAAATATAGAAAACAAACCAATAAATAAATAAATAAATAAATAAATAAATAAATAAATAAATAAACCACTGGATTTATAGATTAGCATTGGTTGCCTCTGGCATCTTCTCGTGCAATTTTTGTGCTATCTCTTGATAGCAGGAGATACCAAGACCAGGAGTGCTTTACCTGCTGTTTGGAAAGTGTGACTTAGGAATCAGAGAAGAGACCTTGGAAGTAGGAAACCACTTGAGTGATTAGGCAGCACCCAAATGTTGATTTTCCAGAAGATTTGGCCTTATTCAATGGCCACTGAAAGACCCAATGGGATTTGAAAATAAAATCCAAAACTCAGGTTCCTAGGTAGAGAACTCTGACAGGTGGAAGCGTTGAGAACTTTTTACACTGATTTAGAATCTGGGGCTGTTTTATGAAATGCACACCATTTGACTGGAAAATGTCAGCTGATGAATCAGAAGATATCTGCTTGTCAAGCCTATATGACCAACAGTGGAACCACATCCATGTGGAACAAGGTACTGAATGTTTTTCTGGAAAAAAATACTACCTGCAATGAAACTTAAGGAGGTAAGAGTGACACAGTAAACATAGGATGTCGGTGGACAGCCTCCAAATTATACAGGTGGAAAAATGAAGCTCCAGACCTGAAAAGTACCTGGCATGAATTCGTGTTCTCTGAATGCAAAGAATGAATTTTAGGATCAAATGGAAGTTATGAGCAGAATATATATATGCAGGGAAGAAAGCTTCTGTCCCAGAGAGGACCAGCAGGGAGCCCTGAGAGGGCATTCTCCAAGAAGCTGTCCCTTCCATGGACTTTTAGAGAGCAAAATCAGGTGGTAAGGTGGGCCTAAGGGAGTGGAAAACGTGGGAACTCAGGTAGGTAGGCATGAGGTGGGACAAATGCATGGTCAGCCAGTGAGATTCTATGCACCGTTGCTCAGGTCAAATTGATTGAATCAGAATCCAATGGGGAACTGTCAACCAACAAGAGGGCATGAATACAAGACAGGGTCTCTTCCTGCTGGGAGTAGGATCAGTGACTGATTTAGGCTCTTTTAAGGTGATTGCTACCTATTTAGAATATCAGTCCCTGTGCCCATTCCCAGGCAAGTATGTGGCTGCATTTGTTTATGCTTTTGTCTTGAGTTCAGGCCCACAGCAGGGATTGTTTCTCTGGTCCAAAATTGTAGTGACCTCATCTTCTGTATTGTGTCCTTGAGGGCCTGGCCCTGTCAGACTGCCTATAACATTTCTATCTAATTCAACTGCCTACACATTCATGTTTATGTTTTGATGTTATCACTATTATTTTGCTGAGAGCATCTTAAATCATTAAGCAATTATATAATTGGTTACTTAAACAGTACTCTTTTTCCTTTTATGTGTGTAGTAGAAGACGTACAGGGGCTTACTATGTAGATCAGACTCACAGTGATTCTGTTTTCAGCCTCCCCAGCAGCTAAGATGACAGGTGTGCACCACCACACCCAGATTTTGGTGATTTCTTTGAATGTGTAAATTTGTTCAAAGACTGATACTGAAGTTGTGGATTCTTCCAAATATTTCCCATGAAGTATGGTTGTTGATTCCTCTAAGTGATTCCCTTGTATTTGTAACTTAGAAGGCGAATTTTTTGATAACATGTTTATGCTCTAATAAAAACAGGATAGATCTGCCAATGCTTCAATCTCGCACTGGCTTTAGAATTTCTACCTGGTTACAATAAAGCTTTGTACAATTTGGGGACAATAAAAGAAAAAAAAAAAAAAACCAGCCAGATGAACTAACAAAAGATATGCAAAATGGATAGGTTTGTCTGTCACTCCAAGATAATGTGCTATGATACGTTAGGCCTCAATAACTTTTTTTTTCTTATTTCAGAACCTTTGTTTATTCACTTATTTTCATGGCCGGCTCAGCCCGCCCTGAGTGCAGGGCTGGCACAGCATGTGGTGCGGGGGATCGAACCGCTGTCCCTGACGCCGCCCAAGCTTTCCGAAGCAGGTGCTTTAGACCACTGAGCCATCCCTCAAACAACTTTTTTGTTGGTTTTTTTTTTTTTTTTTACTGGAACTCAAACTGAGGCCTCACTCTTGCCAGGCAGGCACTGTACTGCTGAGTAACATCCCATTCCTGGCCACACAATGCCTTTATGGTAAACAATTTCAAAATCCTTTCTTCTAGCTTTTTGCAATGTATGCTTATCTATAGTTAACCTGCTGTGCACTCCCTAACTTCTACAATAACTTAGTGCCCATTAAGCAACCTTTTTCCAACTCTCCCAACCCATTTCTATAGCCTCTGATCACTATTACTGCTGTCAACTTCTGTGACGTCAGTATTTTTAGATTCCACATCTGAGTGCGATCATACGCACTGTCTTTTCCTACGTGGTTTATTTCACTTCACGTAATGATCTCCAGTTCCTTCTAAGTTGTTGCTGATTAGCATTTCTTGGTTATATATACCATTTATCATTTGCCCATCCACTAATGGAAGTCAAGTTGTTTTCATTTCTTGACTATAGTATATAGTGCTGCAATAAAAATAGGAATGCAGAAATCTCTTCAACACACTGGTTGCATTTCCTTTGTAATCATAATCAATAGTGGGATTTCTGAATCATATGCTAGTTCTATTTTTTAATTTATTGAGGACTCACTGTGCCATGCTGACATTTTCTACAATGGCTGAACAAATTCACATTTGCACCAACACTATAAAAGTTTCCCTTTTCTCTCTCTTGTTTTTTTTTTTTTTTTTTTTTTTTTTTTTTTTTTTTTTTTTTTTTTTTTTTTTTTTTTTTTTTTTTTTTTTTTTTTGAGAAATGGTCTCCCTATGCAGTTCAGGCTGGCCTTGAGCTCACTTTTGTAGCACAAGCTGGTCTCAAACTCACACTAATACTCCTGCCTCAGCCTCCCAATTGCTGGGATTACAGGCATGAGCCACCACACCTGGCTCTCCCTTTTCTCCTTAGCGCTGGTTTTTTGTGGATTTATTAGCCACATTCTTCCTGATATTAGGTCGTGTCTCAGTCAGCTTTTTATTGCATTTCCTTGATTAATGATGTTGAATATGTTTCCATGTATCTGTTAGCCACTTATGCATATATTTTAAAAAGAAGGGGCCTGGTGGGATGGCTCAGTGGTCTAAAGCACCTGGTTGGGAAAGCTTGGGCGGCTTCAGGGACTGCAGTTCGATCCCTAGCACCACATACTGCTTCAGCCCTGCCCTTGGGGCGGGCTGAGCTGGCCATAAAAATGAGTGAATAAGCAAAGAAAGGTTCAGAAACAAGAAAAAAATAAATAAACAAAATTAAAAAAAAAAGAAATGTCTATTTAAATCTATTTAAAAAAATAAAATAAAATAAAAAAAAAAAGAAAGAAAGAAAAAAGCCGGGCGTGGTGGCGCAAGCCTGTAATCCCAGCACTTGGGAGGCTGAGGCAGGAGGATTGGTGCGAGTTCGAGGCCAGCCTGGGCTACAAAAGTGAGCTCAGGACCAGCCTCAACTGCATAGCGAGACCCTGTCTCAAAAAAAAAAAAAAAAAAAAAAAAGATTTTTTTTCTGCTTGCTTGGGCTGCCTTAAGGGTGGGTAGGTTAAGGCTTCTGCTTCTGGAGCTGGGGATTAAATCCCGGTCCCAGTTTCCGGCCGAGTTGTGGAGGTAGCAGTGTAGGTTGAAGGATGGCAGCTGCTGTAATTGTGTTTCTGGCGAGATTGAAATCATGGCAGGTCCAGAACATGATGCCCAGTTCCAGTTCACTGGCATCAAAAAGTATTTCAATTCTGACACTCTCACGGGCAGAATGAATTGTGGACTGGCCACATATGGAGGCACTGCTATGCTTATCTTATACTTTAAGTTAAGGTCTAAAAAAACACCAGCTGTGGAAGCAACATAAATGGATTTTGCAGTGTCTGACCTCATCTGTTAAGTCCCATGTCTGGAGGAGCTAATGTCAACTCATCATGTAATACTCAATTTGTACAATAAATTATGGACCTGGAAAAAAAATAAATCCCACTCCCCTGTACCTGACTACATTTCCCTGAGCTGGCACTTAAAACAACTGAGCTAAGTCACAGGCTCGCACATTTTCTATTTTTTAAAAGAGTACAAATTAGAATTAAAACAAAAAATCACAAGTGATACAGAATTTCACTTAAAGTAATATGAATTTCACAGTATTTGTTATAATAATGTTGTCTTGCAACCAGTTATCTTTAAGTGTTTTTAAAATTCCTGGACTTATTTGCCCATGTGTGCCTCCCTATTTTTCACATTTTCAGGCCAGTCATAATTATTCAAAATTGTCACCTAACAAGTCTCAAACGTGTCATCGTTGAAATTGGTTCTAAAGCTTACTTTGTCTTCTAGCACATTGCCTTTAGCATTGTAGTTTTGTTGTTGTTGTTAAAAGATGGATGTCAGGTACTGGACAGCAGGAACCTAGGCCTCTAGTGTGAGACTTTACATATGGCAAGGAGTTGGGCTCTACTTAATATTTAGTGTAGCTAGAGCTGCCAGAGCCTTCAAATTTCAGTTTTTGCCTGTCGTTGCTGTCTTCAGATTTCCTTAAACACTTTTGTCTGAGAGAACACTGTGTTCTAGTGTAATCTAGTTATACTGGAACGTTTTCAGTGTGGAATGTGAGGAAGTGTTCTATAATTTTAAGATTGTTCATCAATCTTTTGGCAGGGCTTTGACTTTCCCAAGTGTTTCTTGGCTGCTCTACACCTTACTCTCCTTAAATGAGACAGAAAGTTTAGAGATCTGTAATCTGAGAAATGTCCTGCTCAGCTAAACTAAGGTTAGCTCTGATTAAAATTTCTTTCTACTGAAATTAGACCTTTATTATGCAAAAACTCAAGGTCCTGTTTGTTTTAGTTTGGTTTGGGGTTTAAGATTGAGAGTAGTGGGCCCGGCAGGATGGCTCAGTGGTCTAAAGTGCCTGCTTAGGAAAGCTTAGGCGTCTGCAGGGACCGCGGTTCGATCCCCGGCACCACATGCTGCGTCAGCCCTGCCCTCAGGGCAGGCTGAGCCGGCCATTAAAAAAGAAAAACAAACAAGCAAAAGTTCTGAAACAAGAAAAAAAATAATAAAAAGTAAAAATTATTATTAAAGAAAAAAGATTGAGAGTAGTAACTTCTAAGGTTCTGATACATGGCAAAACTTAAAATTCAAAATTGCTAATGTCTAAACAAACTCGACTTCCAATTGGGATGACAAATTAAATCAAGTTATACTACTATGTTTTAAAACCAGCTTGTGGGGCCCGGCAGGATGGCTCAGTGGTCTAAAGCACCTGCTTAGGAAAGCTTAGGCGGCTGCGGGGACTGTGGTTCGATCCCCAGCACTACATGCTGTGCCAGCCCTGCCCTCAGGGCAGGCTGAGCCGGTCATAAAAATAAAGACTCGGGAGGCTGAGGCAGGAGGATCAGTGCGAGTTCAAGACCAGCCTGGGCTACAAAAGTGAGCTCAAGGCCAGCCTGAACTGCATAGCAAGACCCTGTCTCAAAAAGCCAAAAAAGAAAAGAAATAAACAAACAAAAGTTCTGAAACAAGCCGGGCGTGGTGGCTCATGCCTGTAATCCCAGCATTCAGAAGGCCTAGGCAGGAGGATTGGTGTGAGTTCAAGACCAGCCTGGGCTACAAAAGTGAGCTCAAGGCCAGCCTCAACTGCATAGCGAGACCCTCTCTCAAAAAGACAAAAAAAAAAAAAAAAAAGTTCTGAAACAAGAAAAATAAATAAAATTTTAAAAAATTCTTTAAAAAAAATAAATAAAACCAGCTTGTGAGGGGACCAGATTTCTCCAACTGATATCTGAATAACTTTTTGGCCTATTCTTGTTCTTAAATTCCATTTTAAATGGACCTCAGCGTCAGCCAGTGAAATAAAGCAGAACAAAAGCTTTCCACCATATATGTATTTTGGCTCTTGTCATCTATTCTATAGCGCTGAGTAAACCGCATTTTTTTTTCTTTTTAATGGTCGGCTAGGGCAGCATGTGGTGTTGCAGATCGGTTGCCTAACCTTTCCTGAGCAGGAGCTTTAAGACCACTGAACCATCTCGCCCGCCCCGGCCACCTTGATCTTTTTTTTTTTTTTTTTTTTTTTTTTTTTTTTGTCTTTTTGAGACAGGGTCTTGCTATGCAGTTCAGGCTGGCCTTGAGCTCACTTTTGTAGCCCAAGCTTGTCGCGAACACGCACCAATCCTCCTGCCTCAGCCTCCTGAGTGATGGATTACAGGCGTGCACCACCACGCCCGGCAAAATTTTATTTTTCTTTTCACTTTTCTTACAGTGCTGGGGATCAAACGAGGGCCTCCGACGCACCAAGCCCAACCTATCCCCACTACGCCACACCCTGGCGGCCACCTGGCTCTTAAGACAATTGTATCCCAGGTTTACAAACAGCATCTGTGAAGGGTGGGAGGCAGCGAAAGTTCACGGCCCGGCCTCGGGGCAGGAAGCCGGCACCGAGCCGGGAGGTCGAGCCGCGCAGATTCTGCGCGCGGGCACCGGCTTCGCTTCAGGACTCAGTCGTCCTGAGGAGTCTGAAAACAGTTTCTCCAGGCCTCCACACGGGTCACAAGGCCCAAAGCTAGGCAGCCTCCCGAAAATCTTCAGGCCCCCAGCGACCCGCGGGGACCAGCGCCCGCAGGATCTAATTGGGTGCCACCATGCCCGTGGGGCCAGTGGAAGCTGCCCTTCAGGCTCGGAAGACGCTCGATGGCGATTGGGCCTCTCCTTGCCCAATGGGAGCAGCAGCCTGCCGGCGTCGGGCCCGCCGTTGCCAGGACACCGTGTAAACACTGAGTGCGCGGGCGGGGCTACGGCTGTGGCTGAGGAGGTTGCTTGCTTCGGGACCTGGTGTTTGGTTTTGTCGGCGAGGATGGTGAGCTGATTGGGAGACTTTCGTCCACGCGTGTTTGTTCTTTACAGCTCGCCGGCCTCATAAAAAGAATTGGAAGTTCCTGATGTGAAAATGAAGCCTACAATTTGTATCTGCTTCCATCTAGGAACGCTGGCCGAGGTTCCCTTTCTTTTTTGCACCCCTCCCCCATTAGATACTTATTTAAATCTTCCTACGCATTCTCGGCATAAATAGAAAGAGCAGAGATAGAGTTATGTGAAGACGACGTGAACAGCTTTAAACAGAACTTTGCGGCTACGGGGTGCTGTGGGGAGGGACAGGAGTGAATACCTCCGTGGTCAGTGGAGCTCGGTTGCCCATCCTTGAATCCTAGAAGTACCTTTCTTTCAGCACTTTGACTTTTCATGCCTCATCTCTAAAACAGAGTATTTGCACCTATTTGATACATCACTGTATTGCGCATCCTCATTTAATATTTTGAAGGAAGCTAAAACTGTTGACCTGTTTTTATATCATTTGGTGTAGGCGGACAACACTTTGGAATGTTAAAGTATGCGTACTTTTGTTTTCTCCATTATATGCTTCCAGCAGGAGAATTTTGAGCTTTACTGAAAGGCATCAAAAACTAGCAGATAAAAACTACAGCAAGAAATTGCATGTCGAAGCACTAAAAAAGATGGAGAGTCAAGTCAGGAATCAAATTGTGCAAAATGAAAACGACAACCGTGTTGAGCACAAGAGATTTCTCAGGTTATTATAGGATGAGCACTTTGAGTTGGATATGGAAGAAGCCATCCCAAAAGTAAGTTTTAATATTCCTTATTAGTTTTCATCGTTTGCATGTTGGCGATGATGAGACCAGAGTGGGTAAGGATGCCTCATTTTGAGTCGTTCTAGTTTAGTGGAAAATAAAGCTGTTTTTTTGGAGACAAACTGTCTTTGACTGGTAGGACTGCTCTATCTTCAATGGAGAACTGTGAGCGATTTGCTTTTACATCTTTTTTTAATTTTTCTTGTTTCAGAACTTTTGTTCATTTATTTTTATGGCCGGCTCAGCCTGCCCTGAGTGCAGGGCTGGCGCAGCATGTGGTGTCAGGGATCGAACCACGGTCCCTGCAGCTACCCAAGCTTTCCTAAGCAGGTGCTTTAGACCACTGAGCCATCCTGCCAGGCTCTCATGCTTTTACATTTTATGCTTCAGATGTAACATGGAAGATAACAATGGTACCTCCTATTTAGGACTGTTTTAATGAATAATATATATAAAGCCCTTTGAAAAGTGCCTGAAAATGTAAGCGTTTTCTTTCAGCCGTAACTACTATCTTCCAGTAATTTGCCAAAATGACTAACACAAAGGGCAAGAGAGGGGGAACCCAGTGTATGTTCTCCAGCCCTTTTGGAAAACATGGGTAGTTCCTTTGCCCACATACATGTGAATCTACAAAAAGGATGATATTGTACACATCAGGGAAATGGGTACTGTGCAAAAAGGAATGCCTCACAAATGTTACCATGGCAAAACAGGAAGAGTCTGCAGTGTTAGCCAGCATACTGTTGGCATTGTTGTAAACAAGCAAGTTAAGGGCAAGATACTTGTCAAGAGGATTAATGTATGTTTTGAGCATATTAAACACTCAAAAAGTCACGATAGCATCCTGAAACGTGTCAAGGAAAATGATCAGAAAAAGAAAGAAGCCAAAGAGAGAGGTACCTGAGTTTAGCTGAAGCATCAGCCTGCCCCTTCCAGAGAAGCACACTTTGTGAGGACCAATGGGAAGAAGCCTGAGCTGTTGGAACCTATTCCTTATAAACTCGTGGCATAAACTGGGATGTTGCTCTGCCATTCACCACCTAATTGGCAGCTTAAGCGTTCCAAGTCCTATGTAAAATTTAAATCTTCCCATGTTGTAAGGGTGATTTTCTTAGTTGAAGAGGTATATGGTACCTTCTAACCTCAGAAATATTTTAGCAGATTTTCACTGTAGCTAGTAGTTGTGTCTGGTCTTTACTCTTCAGTGTTTTTCTTGCTGAGAGGTATTGCTGAGGTATTGTGCATGTGTATAGCCAAATATTCAAATATTTATACAATATTTATATTGTCTTGAAGATCCTATAAATCGCCGTGGGCAAAAGATGTATTCAATAAATGGAAGTCACTTCAAAAGCAAATGTAAGGTCATTTTAGTTAAATAAATTTTTAAAAAGCATTATAAAAACATAAAATTTTAATAAAAATTTCTAATTTTATTCATATAAGCACAATTATCTTGCTTTATAAATTTCTGAGGACAAAAATTGAAGGATGCCTTTTTAAAAATTTTTAAATTTTATTTTATTTTTTTCTTGTTTCAGAACTTTTTTTTTTTTTTTTTTTTTTTTTTTTTTTTTTTTTTTTTTTTTTTTTTTTTTTTTTTTTGAGACAGGTCTCGCTATGCAGTTCAGGCTGGCCTTGAGCTCAGTTTGGAAGCTCAGGCTGGTCTCGAACTTGCATTGATCCTTCTGCCTCAGCCTCCTGACTGCTGCTGGGATTGCAAGCGTGTGCCACCACGCCCGGCTTTTGTTTCAGAACTTTTGTTTGTTTATTCACTCATTTTTATGGCTGGCTCAGCCTGCCCCGAAGGCAGGGCTGGCGCAGCAGTGGTGCCAGGGATCGAATCACGGTCCCTGAAGCTGCCCAAGCTTTCCCAAGCGGGTGCTTTAGACCACTGAGCCATCCCACTGGGCCCCAAGGATGCCTTTTTGAATTTACCAAAAGTAAACATTATTAGGTGATAAAAATGAATGCTTTTGTATTTAATGTAAATTTACTTCTATTTTTTATTGTTGAAACACTCCTTGAATTAAAGTACCATATAATATGCAACTAATTTATCAGTGTTATTTCTGAAAATTTTAAGGCATCAGAGTAGTAGATGAAACAAAAAGTGAGGGCCTGGCGGGATGGATCAGTGGTCTAAAGTGCCTGCTTGGGAAAGCTTGGGTGGTTTCAGGGACCGTGGTTCGATCCCTGGCACCACATGCTGCGCCAGCCCTGCACTCAGGGCAGGCTGAGGCGGCCATAAAAATGAGTGAATAAACAAAGGTTCTGAAACAAGAAAAAAGAAAGAAAGAAACAAACAAACAAACAAAAAGTGAGATGTATGAAAAGTGAGTTCTCTTGAACGGGAAAAAGATGTTTTCCTATTTCATTATTTTAGCACACGTTATTTATCAGCATTTTATAGGATAGTGTGGAAAATAGCAAAGGTGGTCTTTTACAAGTTAAATCTATCCCTCTTTTCCAAGTTCAGGAGCTTAGGCATGATTTTTTTTCACTCTGAGTTAGCACATCCTAGAGATTTAATTTTTCTATTCCCTTTGTTCTTACTTTGCTCTAATTTTAAAGAAAATTCGAGAAAGTGCTCTTTCCTACATGCTGCAATATGCATTTGGTAAAATGTGGATGTTTCCTTACAGTTACAGAGTACCATAATGTCATTAGTTCACCTATTCCTTAGGTCTGAGATTATGTCAGAAATCCTTGACAGTTGGTTTGTTTTAGTCAGGGCCCAACAAGATTCATATGCTGTATTTGGTTGTTATTTATGAATCCCTCTTAATCTGAAGTTATCCCTTCTTCATTGATTGTTGTAACATGTTCTTGATTTTAACATATTAAAGGAAAGTAGGTTAGTTACTTTTTAGAATATCCTACATTCTTATTTATCTGCTTGCAACCTCGTGGTCCGTTTCACTTGTGGCTCTCTTTTGCTTCCATTAAGTGAACGTCAGTCCTAAAGACATGATCAGATCGCAAACCACTTCTTTTAGGCAAGAACACTCTATGAGTGATTCCACTATCCTTGGCATTATGTCTCATCTATAAGCATGTGAGGTCTGGTGGTTTCACTTCAGCGGTGCCAGTACTGATTAGTAGATTCCATGAGGCAGCCTGACTTTCATCGTTATGAAGATTCCTGACACATTTTCACAAAATACCCTTTTTCTTTCATCAGAGGTTGCAAAATGCTGATTTTACAATTCTGTCATTCCTTCACATTTAGTTAACTGACATTTCTCTGTAGTGAGCTTTCTTTTAACTAAGCTTGTTTGCTTGCTTGATTCTTTATTGATAGATTGTTCATACTGGGAATCAGACTCTGGGAATCAGGCAAGCACTATGCCACTGAACTATATCACCAGCCCTAAGTAGGCTTATTTTCACTGGAAAATGAGATAACTAATTTTAGAGTGAAAAACCGGTGCTATGGTTACTTTAGTTGATGTCTGTAGTTGCTTTTAAGTTGTTGCCTTTAGTTTTTAACTTTTACTCTTTTAAAAAATATCTTTATGGGCTATGTCTTAGTTACCTTTTGCTCGTTGCTGGAACAAATACCCAACACTCAAAATGAAGGAAGGAAAGGTTTATTTAGCTCACAGTTACTGGAGGTTTCAGTCCATGTTCGGCTGGCCCAAGGCTGAGAGGAGCAGAGCAGAGAGCATCCATGGCGGCGGAACAGCAACAAAATGGTGGCAGAGGTAGCCAGCCAAACACGGTAGCAGAGCAACAGCACCAGCCAGAGCTACAGTCTGTCTCTCTGTCTCTCTTTATATTACATTCAGGCTCTCCGCCTTAGCTCCTGCCATAGGCTACACCCATAATCCCAGAAGTACTTCCACCCATAATCCCATCAGTACTAAAA
>PVJA010044414.1:0-16196 GCA_004027025.1 Myocastor coypus | reverse complement strand
ACTTTCAAAACACAAGAAACCACATAAAGGACAAATCACAAGGGTAGTACGTGTATTAGAAAGAGTTTAACCTTCACATTTTCTACAGTGTCACAACTTCATGTTTACCTCTACCCCATTTCTGACTCTAATTGTATTTATTTCCCTGGTGCACTACTCTGCTTGAACTGCCTCTACATCCTAGACTGAGCGGCTTAAGCAACAAGAACTATTCCTCAGGTTCCAGAGGCAGGACACCTGTATTATTCACCTCCACTGTAGACTACAAAAGGAGAGGTTTCTTTTTGGTCACAGCTCTAAGAAGTCACACATCATTCAGTGACCAAGTGGCTCTAAGGCAAAAATATGATGGCCGAGGAAGGTCATTCCCTGCATGGCAGGCCAGAAGCAGAGGGGAGCACAGCATTCCCAGGGATCTGTGCCTTCAGGCACCCACCCCTCAGGCCGCGCACCACCTCTGAATATGAGATTCTGTAGATAATTTCGATCTGAATCTTAACTTTTGTTCTTCTCGCCAAAGAGGCTCATGTTCACTTCATTTTACAAGACTTCTTTAGTCCACCTCAGAGAGTTGCCAAAGTCTTACCAGTTCTAGCAATGCTGAATTTTTTGTTGTTTTTGACTATATATATATATATATATATATATATATATATATATATATATATATTATAGCTGGTGCAGCCTTCCTGGGGCTGGCGCAGCATGTGGTGCCAGAAATTGAACCGTAGTCCCTGAGGTTGCCTGAGCTTTCCAAAGCAGGTGCTTTAGACAGCTGAGCTGTCTCACCGGGCCATCAATGCTGAAAATTCTAAGTCCAATGTCTCCTCTGACTCAAGGCAAATTTGCAGCTGTGCACTCCTGTAGACCTTCCTAAACCACAGGGAAGTGGGAACAGGAAAACCAGACCAAAGCAAGATCAAAATCTAGGAGGGAAAAGAAGAACCCTTGGTAGCCTTGGCCTAGGTGGGCGATGGCATTGCCTGGGGTGGGTGTTTCCTGGGCAAGGTTCCCATGATGACCCTCCTCCTCTTCTCACATCCTGGCCATAGTTCTGGTAAAGAGTGTGGAAGCGAGGTTCTCATTGGAAAATGGAGCAGTCAAGACTGATATTGCCCTAATAGAAAGTTTTCTTAAAGTGTGGCGAACAGGAAGCAGGAGAGCCAAGCGGAGAGGGGCCCTGCCTTTGGGGGTGAGCAGTGGGTGTGGTTCACAGGGCTGGGCTGTGCTCTTGACTGCTTCAGAGATTGTTGCCCTCTGGGCCCACCATGCCTCAGCCTCTGTTTCTCAGAAAGGGACAAGGCCAGCTGGGGAATTTTCTTTGTAAGTGTAACCCAGATGTGAAGCACACACGTGCATCTCTCGAGCTTATGCTGCACAGATAGGCACGGGATGATTTTATACATTGTAGAAGAGTGAATCTAAGGCAAATCTTTCACCTTATAGTATATTCAAATCAAATTGGGTCAAACACTAAACATAAAACGTAAAACCATAAATAAAACCCACAAACTCTGTTAGAAGACAAAATGCATAGGCGAATTGCTTCAAGACAGATTTAGGCAAAGATTTTCTGAATAGAACTCTAACTGCAATAAATAACACCAACAGTCAATAAATGTCATTATGGTAAGTCCTCAACTTATGTGTTCCATTCCTGGGGTTGGAATGCTTCATAAATCCAACAAAGTGAGTCTTACACATCTTTGATGCAATATACAATGTAAAGCATTAACAACAAATAGACATTCAAAAATATGACAGGAAACTGTTTTTATTCTTAACACGACCTAGCTCTTTCCTCCAATTTTTTCATCTAGGAGTATTCATAATAAAAGTGTGTTTGTGTTTGGGAGATTCTACAACTTGAGTGGTAAGTCGGGAACTTGCTGTAAATCAAATTAAGAAGTTTCTGCACAAAAAAGGAAACCAAGACAGCCATAAAGAAACAACCTACAGAATAAGAAGGATTTTCACTAGCTAGTGCACAGGAGAGTAATATCTAGAATATATAAATAATTTACAAAAATTAGATCTCCTCAAATAAAGATCCAATCAACAAATGGGCAGTTGAAATGTAGAGACACCTCGCAATAAAGAAATGCAAATGGAAGTAGATACACCAAAAATGTTCACTTTTGTCAGCCATTAAAGAAACATGAATCAAAGCAAACATTACATTACAGCTTACTTTGGAGTAACTATTATCAGGAACTGAAAAAGTCGCAAATGCTGAAGCGTTTATAAGAAAAAGATAACTTTCTCCACTGTGGGTGTGAATATAAACTAGTCAGTATGAATATTCCTCAAAAATCTAATAATAGAAATTCCACATGGAGCAACTCTATGTTCCCCCAAAGACTTGCTAGCTCCTGAGGTGTTCTCCAGGTGTCTTTTTTGATGTCACAGCCTGAATGGGAGTCCACCTTGACATTCTCTCTCCTAGATTACTGTGTCACCTTAATGGCCACATAGCAAATTACAAACAGCTTTTGGCCAGGGCATAACACACATGGCTTCTAGATCAGCGTTCAGTTTAGACTTCACTCTAACTAGAGTCTTCTGAGCCCCACCTTGGTTGTTTCCATTCCTGTCAGGATTCTGGTCTTCTGAGGTCTGACCAGGATGACAAAACAAGCACTGCCCACACTAGAGCTTCTCCAGCCTGCATCTCTGAACCTTTCTGAACACCTACTGAAGGCCTATTTCAAAGATTTGTGAGCCATACATATAGCCAGGCACAGTCTCAGCATAATCTTACTCTCAGCGCAAATTTGTGGAGGCAAAATACCTGACACTTCTGACTTATGGTGTGAGGAGTTTATTTTGGCTCAGAATTTTGATGGATTCAGCCTTGGTTTGTCTGATTCCTTCCTGGTGAAGGAAAATCATACCCCCAGAGTTAGCACAACTAACCATGCCCCACCTCTGAACACAAGACTTTGCCTGGACATTCTAGATCTAAATGACTACAATGTCTAGGGTCAGGACGCTGGGAAGGTCAGGGTCTGATGAACGCTCTCAATCTGTCTTGCGTGTGGCTGCTTTTCTTCTGTGTTTTCATGTGGTGGAGAGAGTAAGTGAAGAGACAGAGAGAGACTCACAGGAGGCAGAACCTTACTTTATCTTCTAGATAGTCTGCTATGATATTTATGTTTTGTGCTCCTTTTCTTTGTTGACCTTTCGGCTTTCAATGTCAGCCCTTGCTCCAGGTTCCAGCTGCAGGGAATCAATATCCTAGGGTGCTCGCCCTGTCTCTTGCATTACTACCTGTGGTTGTTAATCATATCTCAATTTCCTTGGCCTAAGCAATGCCTGGATTCACACAGCACACCGCCACGCAGCTGCACAGCCCTGGAGGAATCATCTCATGGCCTTAGGATAGCTCCAAACCATCCCTCTTGGGCACTGTTCCCTGCCTGCTTCTCAGCCACCACCAGGGAAGCAGCTTTGTCCTGTCACAATCCTTCTTCCCTAGAGCTCAGGAAGCCTCTGAGCCTGGGATAGGAACTAACTCTCCACTCTTTTAAGTCATAGCTGTTGAGTAGTCTATTTTAGCAGTGGGCAATCTAATACAAAGCCCTACCTACACACCAGCCACTCAGGCCTGACCGGTTCTTCAAAACAGTGATATTCGTTCAGACCTCCTAGTATGTGAGTTCCTGTTTTCTCTGCCTAAGATCTCTCTGTCTTCTCCTTCAATTAAAGGAACAACTTCTAGTAATCTTTTATTTATTAGACATTTTCTATCTGTGACAGCACAGTCAAGAAGAATCTCCCCTGTGGCCATCTTGCTATAGAAGTTATAGCATTATTTTCTTTTATGTAGCACTTAATAAAAGCTTATTTCTATTTATTCAATAAGAAGTTAATAAAGGAAAAACTTTGATCTCCTTTTATCCTGTATTCCTAGGTTTCCTGATCATGTTTGGTACATAGCGAACAGCTTGGTATATGCTTGTTGAGGAAACTATTGAGTGAAAAATATTCTCTAACCTAGCAATTGCTGAAAATCCCAAGTGGTCTAAGATTACTCATTGTTCTACCCATTCAGTCATTGGGTCATTCTTTCAACACAACGTTAGTTGATATCTCCCACATCCTGAGCACCACGGGTGCCTGCTGGCACAGCCACAGCTGCCAAATGTGGTCCTGAGTCAGAAGAGCCAAACTGAATTCCAGTCTTCTGTTTGCTAGTGCATGACTGGGGTAAGCTGCTGCATCCCTGCCTGCTTCAGATCCATGGTCGCCCAAGTGGAGTTGCTGCCCTTCCCATGCTGTGGGGTAAAGAAGACAAGTACAATGAATCAGTTAAAATGTTAGCACTACTTTGATGCACAATATAAATTCTCAGTAACAAACATTATTTGCCTTCCTATCTCTTCTTGCTATTGTTAAGTGAGTAATGGTCACTGTCTCATGAAGCCCTCAGCAATTACCTGCTATCCTATAATATTGGCATTGTTTCGCTTGCATATTTATTACTCGCCTAAATGGACTACAAATTGCTCTGAGGCAGGGGTTCTGCGAAAATATTTCTTTGTGAAGAGCAGGATCTCCTCCGTGATCACACTGAAATGTCTTTGTTAAAGGGCAACACTACCAAGGAAAAGGGATTCTCTGGTGTATATGGTAAAGGTGAGGAATCAGTTTTGAATCTGCATTGAGTAAACTGCAAACATGCAATGATAAAAGTACGAATATGCCATAATGGAACAGCTGCTGTGCATGAGATGGAGCACTGTGCATGCATTATACTGTGGTGTTTCCACATCACAGAAACAACTTAAGGTAGATACGTCTCATCGCTGTGGAAACTGAGGCTTAGAAACCATACGTGAGCTATCTACATTTTCCTCCTCTTCCAACCGTATTGCATTAGACTATTGATTCACATTTTTAAAAGTGTCAATCTAATTTTAGGTATTTTATCTTAAAGAAGTCTGAAATCCTAAAGAGATATACAATGGTAAATAGGAAAATCAGGGTGAAAAGTAAGCAGAAGAAAACAACCAAGAACAACATTACAACATTTTATATGGGAAGAGTCAAATACTCATTGGAGTTCTCTATGCAACCTTGTATGTAGTTCACAGGATACAAATGCACCCTATCAATTTCATAAGCAAGCTACGATTTTGGGGTCATTTTGTCTTATCTTAAGATGTCTATATCCCTACTGGTGACTTCATACCTACAGATTTACTATTTTCGTGTTTTCTACTTTTGTCATATAATCACTATGTATTCTTAGTGGACAGTGTTTGGCTACAGAAACTCTGTATCCTACTTTAACAACTGTTCAGAATATTTCATTTTTAAGAAACCATTATTTTCAAGTCCAACCTGCCCATACTTTCTGATCAAATGAATGCCCTTGAACATCAGCAGCTAGAATCAGCGAATTCCTCAGCACTGGGTGGAAAAGGCATAGTCCACACTAGCACCTTTGTGAGACATTTGAGGAACTTCCCTATTTTGATAGTGTCCACGCAGTGACAGGAATGTCTAATGCTGTCATACTACCATTTGATCTAAGTGTGTTAGTTAAAAAGTAATGGGTCAGTGGAATCTGCATCATGGAAAACTGGAAACAGGTGTCTGTAGGAGAGCGTTGTTCTGGTGTTGGAGTAACCATGCCTACTGAGTTGTGTTTATCAGCAACAAGTCAGAAGGCTCGCTCCTTCAGATGCTATTTCTTACCATCCTCCACCATAGTAGTACCTTATGCCCATTAGAACAAACGATAGGTGCTTTTCTTTAATGTCTACGGTGACTTTATTTAAAGGACGCAGGCCCCTCCCAGGCTTGAAGCAAGGCCATGCCATAGTCACAGTTGTCCTCAGAGGAGGACCTGGCCTGCCATGACTTACAGTCCTACCTACCAAACATGGAAGTCATGTGCTCCCGGCCTCCCTCACACTGCCTGCTGCACATGCCTCCTCTAATCCCACACTCTTGGATCCTCAGAAACCTTTATCATGCTTGCAAAGCCCTGTTGCTTGTTCAGACTCCAAGAAAACATAGCTGTAACCATCGCATTCTGTGTTCAGGGCTCCTGATGCCGGCATCAGTTTCTGTAACATTCCACTTGTTCTATGTGATGAATTTGGTTTTTGTTTGTTTTGTTTTGTTTGTTTGTTTGTTTTCAGAACCAGGGATTGAACTCCAGCCTTGCACTTGCCAGGCAAGTTCTTATTCTCCTGAGCCGCAGCCCCTTCATGACTCTGTATTATATAAACATAAGAAGTAAGGGGAAAATACAGAACATACATATGAATTGTCTTGGATTTTAATTTTAGGTCAAGTAGTCATGGCATGTTTCATGTAAGTGATAACACTAGGGGAAAATATCTACTGGAAAGAGAAAATATATAGCATGGAATATATGAGGAAAGAAACTTCCAGACTAAAGTAAAATTAAAATGCCTCAGGTCAGAAGTGTACGTGAGAAAAGTGAGGAGCAAAGACAACATGGTAAGAAATGTGAAGAGTTACCAGAAATAGAAAGGCAATGGAAGCCAGACAGATGCCTTAAAGCTGCAGGGCCCAGGAGAAGGGCTACACAAACCACTTCTACAGATTTAATTTTCCCAGCAACAACAGTGTGAAGTAAAGCAAAAGAAAGAACGTGTGGAACGCATTGTAATAGGATACATAACTTATCCTGATTATGTGAAAACTATTGTGGCCTTTCATCAGTAGGATCACTGCAGGGGTATCTCCTGCTCTGTCTGCCGAGCCTTGGAAGTCTGGCGCTTACCTTGCACTCGCAGCATGTCCCTCTCAGCTTGCAGGGGTCCACCTGCGCAGAGCTCAGGGGCCCGAGGTGGGTGTAGCCACACCACAGCACAGAGCAGACCAGAAACTTGAAAGCTATTTTCAGATTTTAGATTTTGCCCTACGTGAGATAAAAAGCTAGTGAAGGGTTGTTAGAGTAAAGATGATATGCCTTCTCTCTTGTGTAGCAGTATCACACAGGCTAGTGTATTGAGAAAGCGGAAAAGCAGAAAGAAATTCTGTTTAAAGAAATGGAATGTCTCATTTGGAAGATGATAGCTGCTGAGTTACCAGCTTTGCCAGCTGTGAGACCCGACACGGCCTTAGATATTTTGGAAATAAAGCTGACCCAGCTCGCTGGCAGATTATCAAATGTGAGAAAAAGGCAAAGCCCCGAAATCAAAACACTGGGCCAGCTCTCTCTATGTTTGCAAGCCTCTGGTAATTCCAACTTCAACATTGGTCAAGAGTCGCTGATCTAGAGCCTCTGATGTGGTGTCATGTTCTGTTGCTCTTTCCTGCAACTCTCATTGGCTCGTTCTGCTGATGGACTGTTTCTTCTGCATAGCATGTATCATTTCTTCTGCATAGCAAAGTAGTAAGACTGAGAGTAGAAGAAGTAGGTAAAGATCTCATACTACCTTACATACTAAGTAACACAGAAGCAGTACCTATTATCAGAGGAATCCTGCAATTGGAAGTATAATAAAGAAAATACAAGTGACTGAGATCATTTGCTTTGGAATCTTTTTCAGTGGTTCATCTAGCATAGGTTCTCAACCTGTGAGTCGCGACCCCAGCGGGGGTTGAACGACCCAAACACAAGGGTCACCTAAAGCCATTCCGAATCATAACAGTAGCAAAATTACAGTTTTGAAGTAGCCACCAAGATTATTTTTTCGTTTGGCGTCACTGCAACATGAGGAACTGTGTTGCAGGGTCATGCCATTAGAAAGGTTGAGAACCACTGATCTATAGGGTTCCAAAGCCTTCCGCTAGAGAAGTGATCGGGTTATGAGTATTTGGAATTGCACCGACCTACACAATTTATTGTGTCCACAGATCTAGGAACATAGTGAAAGGACTTTTTCAACAGAATGTGTGTTTAAATAAAAAACAATAAGAAGTTATCCAAAATATTATGTCTAAGGTTTGAAAATTCTTTTTTCAATTTAAAATTAAGGGGGTTGTAGTTAATAAGTGACTAATTAGCAAAGCTCTTCTCTACTTTCAGTAGGAAGTTCACGTGAGCGATATGTTTTTCTTACAGTAATATTTTTTCTCTTTGCTTTCCTTTATACTGAATCATAATATTAAGATGTGCTTTCTTCTTCATCTTTTTTAACGTATTTAGCACAGGATCCATGGGGTCTCACTACACAGCTCCTGGTCATAGGGATCCTCCAAGCGCTGGTATTGCAGGCACACGTACCGCCACGCCCATTCTCAGTCGCCGTCTCAGCGCACCCTCGGCTGGGGCCAGCCTGGCCTGCGGAGGCACTTCAGTCCACTGAGCTGGCTGGCTGGCCTAAGATGTGCTTTACTCTCAAATAATGTCACAAATGCGGAAGCAGTTTACAGCACAGCGGAGTATTGCTGCAGAGATGGGCGACAATAGCTATTTCTATGAAGATTTGTTCAGAATTTGTGTTCAACATCTGTAGATATAAAAAGAAAAAAAAAAAAAAAAAAAAAAGGAGGCATGGAATGGGAAAAAAAAAAAAAAAAAAGTGCTGAGAAAATCATCCAACCGAGCAGCTCAAGAGGAAAGTAGGAGTAGAGGAGCGAGCACCCCGCCCGAGGAGGCTGGAGATGACACACCTTCATTCTAGAACAGCCAAGCAAGCAAAGACGTTTAGTGACATCACGTGCAGCGTGCGCCTTAGGGCCACATCTGCCCGTGTAGCCCAGGAACTCAGCGCCATCAGCAGTGTTTAAGACAGCCTTGGGAAAACTGCACAGAAACAAGGGGGCTGTTGAGCAGTTTTTCCCTTACAAATCCATGGAAACTCAAACTGCATACACTCAACTGTACAGTTTAAACAAGTTTTTAAGCAGCACAGGACAGCTAGGATTGGCCACTACTGTTTATTTAAAGGAAGCTACAGAAAACAGTTACTAAGTTGGATACCTCAGAAACAGAATTCAAAGCTCAGATCTTCAAAATAGTTGAGTGATATTTTTCTGTTTTGTTTTCTTGTTGGTTTGTACGTAATAAGGTAGTAGTTGCTAGGGTGGAATACGGAAACTTCACCGGCAGTTTTACTAACTGAGAAGTCGGAACATGAACACGCATTTTTGGAGTCAGTGAAAAAAACCACATAACAGATGACTGTATCCAAATAGTATTTGTTTCAAGGAAACTAAGATATATTTCTAGGGATGCGTGTGTCAAAGTAGAAAGAAATGGGAGAGGGTGGTAAAACAAATAATCCAAGAAGAATGGAAGAAAAAATAAACAAACACCTTGGGGAGCAGCAAGGTGAGTGTCACCCAATGATTTTGCACCCAAAATTTGGGAGGTAGCACCTACACTCCTACATCAGAGAGGGCTTTCAACTGGCTTGTAATAAGGACCACAATGGGTGAAATTGTATTTAGGGATTTTCCATGCCCGTCACATTAGGTAATTTTCTGAACTGTTTATTGAAAGTTTCAGAAGTGAGTTTTAATGAATTTTACATTTCACATTCAATTCCGACAGAAAAGCAACACGCTGATAAACTTACTGACATTCAATCTGCTTATCATTGTTTCCCTGCAAACCCCAAATTGCATATAAACAGAAAAACTAATCAACTGAAACAGAAACAGCATCAATTAGATTGGGCCTGGGAAGAGGAAAAAAAAAGAGCAAACAAAATTAATTCCAATCAGTTTGGCAATTAAAAAAAAATTCAAAAATGTGTAATAACTTGAAATGACTATGCCAGAAAATAGTTGTGACTTGGCAAAGAATTTTTCTGTAAATGCTCAGAATCCTTCCTATCCGTGTTTGTATTCATATCTGCATTTGTTATCATTCTAAAGTTGTTTGAGACAGGAAATTGAATTTTCAAGTATATATCTATATCATTTTGTGACTGCAATCCCATGTTGAAGGTGTTTCAAAACTTAAAAAGAGTAGCAGTAATACCAGGAACACCCGATGGTGTTCCTGCTACTTTACCTTTGCTCAGTCCCATGGTAGCCCCTCAAAGCATGGGGGACTTTGCATAGTTGGAAAAGACTCAGTGAGAATAAGAGGGACCTCTTCAAAGCCTGCTCCCAAGTGCCTTGCAAGAGAGTAGATATTCAGATACTGCCAGGCCTCGGCACTTGATTATTCGGATGAAATTAGACAAGAGAAGTCAGCAAGAATGTTGCATCATGGGTGAAGAAATCTGACCACCTCCCTCTTAGGTGGACCACAGAAGAGTCAGCCTCTTCCCACCTCCCCTGCTGTGCTCTGGCACCTGCAAGGGAGGCCTGAGCTCAGGCTCCAGGCCCTGGCAGCAGAGCTGTGCCCACAACCCAGTCACTGCTTAGCGTGCTGCGGATAGCACCAGGGCTCCTTGCTCTCTCCCAGGACTTGAGCTTAGCAAGTAGCCCCAGCCCTTCCCACTTACCCCTCCTCCCAGGAGTCTGTGAGCTATCTCAGTGCCTAGAGCAGGGCCACTGGTGTGACCCCAGGTCCCTCTTAGGTCCTGTGGAGTGCCTGGGTTTTTCTCCTAACAATCAGCTACCATGAAAGGAGGATTCTGGGTGGGGAAGGGAGTGGGATGGTGACCCCCTCTGGTTTGAGGTCTGGCTGTCTGTGCTGGCAATGCGGACAGCGTGGCAGTGAGGTGGAAAGTGTTGAGTGCCGCATGGGACTGAACATCCGGATTCACAGACTGATAAATTTTGCTATAATTCACTTAGTAGGGGCTGGGGAGATAGCTCCGTGGCACAAGTGCCTGCCTGGCAAATGCAAGGTTGTGAGTTTGAACCCTGGTCCTAGCTAATAATAATAATAACAATAATAATAATAATAATAATTCACTTAGTAAATCAGAATGTGTGGAAAGTTTCTTGCAAATATTATGAAGCTGTATCCAGTAGACAACAAGGTGGTCATCAGCTCGGCTAGCAAACATGGGGAATTGATGTAGCAGATGCCTTTAGGGCAGGTGGCAACCTGTCTTTTTTGTGTAATGAAGGTACACCTGTGGGGTAAGCCCCGTTTCCCTGGCAGAGCACTGAAGGCCTAAACTGGACTCTACCCTCATTGTTTCAGGCATCCTTAAAACTACTATCTTTTCCTTATTTTTCGAAATTTTATTTTACCAATACCTAAGCATACATACTTATGAGGTACCATGTGATATTAAAAAAATAATAATAAATAAAAAAGAGGTAAAATGTCTCATAGTTTAGATGTATGTATAACTCCTAAATACTAAGGAATTTCAAGGTAGCTGAGCTAGCAAAAGTTGTTATACCACACTGCTAAAATAGAGCTCCCAGGAAGTAAAAAGCATGATTAACGCATACACGCAGGAAGAACCCTGAGAAAAAGTGTTATCTAACTTACTGATGTATGAAGGAACCAGTGAAATGTAGACCTTTTGACAGGAAACCAGAAAGAAGCGATACAGCTAGACCTTCAGGAAGCAGCCAGGGCCCCCTTGTGTGTGCCTTAGACTCTAAAGCCTGAGAGAACCTGTTCCTTAAGGCGGGCGCCTGTGGGAGGACACGGAACTGTGTCCCTGGGCAGACAGATGTGGGGAGAATCGGGGACTCTGAGTAGGGGAGCAGGAAATGAGGAGTCACCCTGGTACTGAGAAGGCATCAGGACCGCCGAGACGGAGCCTGAAGAGAGAGGATGAGGTTGGATTACTGCAAGCTGCGCCACAGTACAGGAAGGCTGGATCGGCAGCCATCGGGGGAATCGGCCAAACGGGCTGATGCCAGAAAAACCCTAAGCACTGCCCAGCAGGGGGTGCTGTAGCGGGGTCGCTTCGGAGTTTTTTGGTTTTATTATCGTGGGCTGAGCAGCCACACCTACATTTCTTGCCCTTGGGAACTGCGGTCATCACTACTACACCATCTCAGCCGGTGGCTGCTCTGAAGCCCCGTTTGTCCCTGGAGAACGAGATCACTGGGCGACTTCTGCTGAAAGCCCTTGAAGACTGGACAACGGGCTGACAACACGAAAAGGAACACATCCCGCTTCCATTTTAAAATCACTAGCTCAGGACCTAGCTGGGAAAATTTTGCGGCTCTCCCAGGCAAAAATAACTGACCCAAGAGCTGAGTCTCAGAATGCCACAGCCAAGAGTTGTGTGCCGTGTGCTGCCTAATTCCCTGTGGAGGCAGTTGCTGTGACCTCCAAAGGGCCTGTACAAGCATCACTGGAACCCCAGATGTACTTTGGCACTGGGAATTAGGCTGCCCCTGAGAGTATATTGAGAAAATAACTTTAATAATTTTTTGCTGTGGGAGCAGTGTGTTTTATGGTAGAAGGCGATGGCGAACAGGGCTGCTGAGAAATATCTCAACCCTGGTCCCATACCACTCTCACTGGATGCTTAGTTAGCAAAATGAAAATAACAGGGGTGGGATATTCACAAGCATCGCTCTTGTAAGGGGCTCATGGCCAGAGAAGACACAGAAAGAAGAGGTGACTAGCAGGGGTAGCAACCATCATGTTCTCTCAGAGGGCCCAGTGTCATCCTGGTGAGACTATACCTTCATTTCTTATTCATAGTTTTTGGGTTTTGGAGAGCCATGACTGCTGACCAGAGCAGAAATCTGTAAGAAGGAAAATCAGAGGAGGTCTCCGGAGATGCAGGTCCTCAAAACCAGGGCAGTAGGCCAAGCTCTATGCAGCAAAGGAACCTGCAGAAGTAGCCCATCCAACCAAGCCAGCCTCAGCAGGGTCAGGAAGGGAAGCAGGGGTGCGGCTCGGCTACAGAGCCACGTGCACTGTCCCTCTTGGACACTTGCCACCTAGGAGTAGGTCCCTGTGGTGAGCTCCTGTCTGCTCCCTCTCCCTACTGTGAGAGAACCCACAGAAGGAGCTGGTCACTGTTTGGGGTCATGCAGAATCCGAAAGACAGAGGCTCACCAAGGAGAGAAAGACAGAGCCAATGTCCTGAGGCCTGAGGCCTTAGAGAAGTAAACCACAAGGACCCTGCTGTGATCAGAGTCCAAAGCTGACCCCTGAGATTGCCACCCGCCAGGCCCAGGGGAGAAAGTAGATTTGTCGGCACCAAGTAGGAATTCCCTCACTATTTTTCCTCCTAAAGACTGCAGAGTTCTGTGTCTGCCTGATGCCCTGCTTGTCCCCTACTCTTTGGCATCTATGTAAGTCCTCAGCACTACAGAGACACTGCAGAGAGCGCAGGACTTAAAGCGACTCCCTGCCGAGTGTGGAAAGGGAGGCACAGGGGTGCAGAGTTGAAGGGATGGGGCATAGCAAGGGGTCGTGATGTTGCATGTTCAGCCAGACCTGGATGGACACTAAGCATGGAGGCCCAGGGATGCGTGAAGAAGGAAGGGAGGAAGGAGGGAAGAGCTAGGGAGGCTGTTCGTGAATTGCTACGAAAGCCCTGGCAGGGCTGCGCCACATAGCCCTCTGCAGCTCAACCTTTAGCATCCACATCAAAGACAAAGGAAATGTGTCCAGCTCCTCAGATTGATCAAAGTAAAACAGCAACGAATTAGGGAGTATCTCAGAGAGGAAGGACAGGCATGGAGGTCCACCAGGACCCCAAGACCCTTCAGCTGTCAGCAGACAGAGAGCAAGTGACATGAAGGGGCTGACTTGGGAATGCTGCACACCTAAGGGGAGCAGGAAGGCCCCTGGGGCTGCAAGGAAGCTTTGTGATTTCCAAGGAGCAGGAGAGGTCCAGCTCCTGCACACAATGCGGGCCATGGATCTGCAAGTCAGAGCTCCTCCCTGTGTGAATGGAGAGGGCAGAGTTTACCGGTTGAATCCACACCGTAGTTTATACAGGACCAAGAAGAATCCTTCATTTAGTTTTCATGCAATGTTTTTCTTTCTTCCTACCTTCTCCCCATCATCTTTTGTTTCTCTCCTTTCAACTAACATGTACAGAAAAAGGTGCTCAAAAATGGGAAGAGGAGAATGAAAGGTACCCAGTACTTTAACCTAATTAGTACCAGGCATGGACACATTGTCAGGGTGGCCCTCAAAAACAACCCTGACTTGGCGATTCAAGTGCAAACTGACCCCAGCACACTGGCAGGTTCTGTCCCACTGTGCTTGCCTCTCCCTGCACCCCATCTGCTGCTCCCACAAAGATATCCTCCAGCCTGCTCTCCACCAGCCCTTTACCCATCACAAAAATAATACCAACACAACTCAACTCTTTTCTCACTTTCATTTGTTTTTATGATTTTTTCTCTTCTATTTTTTTCTCATCTACTAACTTTTTCTTTTTCCTTGCTTCTTCTCCCTGTATCCTAGATTATCTGACAAAAGCAATGTCACTGATTATGTGGATCATTAAAAAATGGTGCTGTGGTTAAAACAAGATTTGTACAGGTCACATGATTGGTATAGGTCAGCTCTTTAGATGTTGAGCTAGCAGGAAGTCCTCTGCTTGCAGCACCATGACCCAGTCTGATATAATTATGCTGAGTAGGATAAGGTGTAGAAAGACCAAAATAGAACCATCGGAAAGGTCATGTCATGGGTAAGCAACACCAACCAAAGAGATCACCATGATAGCTGCAGAATTTTCTATTCTAATTAATACTCAACTTTCAATGCCCAGTACACACACACACACACACACACACACACACACACAAATAGAAACATGAAAAAACGGGAACAAAGTACTTCAAAAATCTTAACGCTGCACAAGCAGCTCCCAGGGGTGCTGATCTGGGGGAAGTACAAGGAGAAGAAACAAACAAAAGGAGCAAGTCAGTGGTGGAAGTCACAGAGCTCCTACATAATGTGACTAAATACATGAGGGACTTCACTGAGGAGATTATGAAAGAACAGAAAAGAGTAGCAGAAGAGAAATTGAGAGAACTAATGTGATGCAAGGCATGAACAGCCATCTTGGAAAAGAATCTGATGCCATAAGAAGATTTCAAACAGAAATCCGTACCAGAAAACACTGAGGGAAAGTATAGGCAGCAGAAACGGTGAGTGGTATGAGACAGCACCGGAGCTAGAGGGCAAAACTGATGTAAGAGACCATCAGCTCAGACGTACTTGATGAGCTCCTGGTGCTCTTAGATGACTCAGAAAAATAAATCTAATAATCATAGAAGTTCAAAAAGTTAGAAAGATAACACAAAAGGCATAGTAATGTATTCACCAAAATTACAGCAGAAAATAGTTCCCAGTTAGGAGAAAATACTCAATTTACAGATAAAGTATGAAAAACCCAAATAGGGACAAGCAAAAAAAATTCTCCATGATGAAATACCATTAAAATTCCAAAAGTTCAACACTAGCAAAATAAATTATATAACAAGTATATTACCATGTCAGCAGATTTCTTGAAACAAACCTTCAAAGCCAAGACAGCTTTAAGCACTATTTTTCAAGCTTTAAAAACAAAATATCTTTTGATTCTGATTATACTATAAGACTATCTTTCAAAAGCCATGGGAAAATAAAGACGTCCCACAAAAAAGAGCATGTTAAGATTTTTTTTTTTTTGTCTTTTTGAGACAGGGTCTTTCTATCAAGATATTTGTGATTTCCAAATGAGTCCCAAAAAGCCACAGAAATCCTAGACTGACAATTAGAGCAACAACAGCAAAGAGACTAATAAATGTGTACATAAAGCAGGTTGAATAGGTCATCATGAAGATGAAAATAAAAAAATTAGAAATAAAAAATTAATAGTCACAGGTATCACTCACTGCCTTTCAGTAATAATTTTCTATATAAATATTCTTAACTCTTGATTCAAAAGACAGACTTACAGATTGGATTCAAAACAAACCCAAGTGTGTATTTCATCATTACAGAAAGACATGGAATGAAAGTTAAGATGAAGGAAATTATACAACATACAACAAGAATTAGAAAGCAAGAAGTAGCTGTCCTGTATTAGACAAATTGGACTTCAAGCCAAAACCAATCAGAAGATAGAAAGGTCAACACATACTAGTAAAGGTAACAGTTCAACAGGAAGGCTAACAATGTTAAATATATAAGTACTAAATGCTGTTGCACGCAGTAGCAAGAAGAAAACACCACTGAACATAAGAAAATGGCATAAATAATAGCACAATCATAATGTGATAGTTCAAGAACACTATCACCAATAGATAGGTCAACTAGACAGGTCAAGAAAAACAAGAGTTGAACTACATCTTTGAAGATATGTAGTTAAAGGAAAACTAAAAAAAAAAAAAAAAAAAAAAAAAAAAAAAAAAAAAAAAAAAAAAAAAAAAAA
>PVJA010044413.1:0-16192 GCA_004027025.1 Myocastor coypus | reverse complement strand
GTGGTTCCTTTGGCCACATACATGTGAATCTACAAAAAGGGTGACATTGTAGACATCAAGGGAATGGGTACTGTGCAAAAAGGAATGCCTCACAAATGTTACCATGGCAAAACAGGAAGAGTCTACAACGTTACCCAGCACGCTGTTGGCATTGTTGTAAACAAGCAAGTTAAGGGCAAGATACTTGCCAAGAGGATTAATGTACGTATTGAGCATATTAACCATTCAAAAAGTCGTGATAGCTTCCTGAAACGTGTCAAGGAAAATGATCAGAAAAAGAAAGAAGCCAAAGAGAAAGGTACTTGGGTTCAACTGAAGTGCCAGCCTGCCCCTCCCAGAGAAGCGCACTTTGTGAGGACCACTGGGAAGGAACCTGAGTTGTTGGAACCTATTCCCTATGAATTCATGGCATAAACTGGGATGTAGTTGTGCCATTCACCACCTAATTGACAGCTTAAGTGTTCTAGATCCTGTATAAAAATAAAATTGCCCTGTGTTGTAAGGGTGATTTTCTTAGTTGAAGAGGTATGTGGTGCCTTCTTACCTCAAACATATTTCAGCAGATTTTCACTGTAGTGAGTAATTGTGTCTGGTCTTTACTCTTCAGTGTTTTCTTGCTGAAAAGTATTGCTGAGGTATTGTGCAGGTATATACCCAAATATTTATAAAATATTTATATTGGCTTGAAGATCTTGTAAATCTCCATTGGGAAAAGATGTATCCAAATAAATGGAAGTCGCTTAAACAAATGTAAGTCCATTTCAGTTAAATAAATTGTTTAAAGCAAAAAAAAAAAAAAAAAAAAAAAGAAAATAATCCGCTGGAAGATAAAAATCAGGTATGTTTCTGCTTGATTTAGGATGATCCTAAAATTTATATGGAAATGCAAAATATAAAATATGAAAAGTTCTTTAAAAAGACTTGAAAGACTTGGACTTTTCTATTTCAAAATCTCCTACAGAGCTGAGACAAAGAAGACAGTATGGCATTAGCATACGTAAACCCTCACATTTTCTACAAAGGAACCAAGACAATTTTTTTCCAGCCTATGATACTGGCACGATTGGATGACTGTAAGCAAGAAAATGAAGTTTTAGTTATAGTCCTATGTGAATATTGACCCCAAATAGTTGATAAGGTCTAAGACTTAAATCACAAACCATAGCAGAAAACATAGCAGTACATCTTTATAATCAAGTTCTTGGCAGTACTTGTTAAATGTGACACCAAAGGGTTAAAAAAAAAAAAAAAAAAGAAAAGAAAATGAGAGATGCATTGGCCTTAAAAATTAAAACCTGTTGTGCTTTAAAGGACACTGTCAAGAAAGTGAGGAATCATCTCATGGAATGGAAGAATAGATTAATAACTGATGAGAAGTTTATATCTAGAATTTTTGAAAAACTCTTACAACTGAGCAAGAAAAAGAGAACTCAGTTCTAAAATAGGCAAATCATGGGAATGGAAATTTCTCCAAAGCAGATACACAAAAAGCCAGTAAGTTCATGATAAAAAATGCCCAACATCATTAGTCACCAGAGAAATGCAAACAAAACTACACTAAGATGCCATTTCAAAGCTACAAGCATGAGTATAGTACGAAAACCAATAGGTGGTGTGAAAGGGAAAGTACAACTGGGGCGAGGGGAAGGAGAAAAGACGGAAAGAAGGGAAAGTGATATATGCACAAGGTAGCTAAGATAACTGTGCTACTTATTGCTATTGGTTTATTGAAAGGAATAGTTGATACCTTTTTGATAAGTTTCAGATGCTTATATCCAGTAATCTGAATAACTCCTTTGGAGACACCAATATGCAATATAACAACCATTGTTGAATTCTCATCATTTTGTGTTTTGATATTCTGTAGCATTTCCAATGTTTTAAAATAAGTTTTATTCTCTTTAAAATAACACACCCACCCACATACACATACACACATACACACAAGAATGGAAGGCATAAATAAATTCTAGTTTGTATTAAAAAAAAAAGACAATCATAAGTATTGGAGAGGAAGTGGAAAAGTGGAAACTCTCACATTGCCAATGAGAATGAAAATGACTCATAAAGAACTTTGGAAAGAACTCCTTAAAAGTTAAATAGAGCTACCTTGTAGCCCCCAAATTCTGCTCCCAGGTATATATCCACAAAAGATGTCCGCACAAAGAACTTGCATCTGAATGTCCGTGGCATATTACTTATGATGGCGGAAAAGTAGAAACTACTCAGATATTCACTGAGTGATGAATGAATTCAATAAACCCTGACAGGTCTATATACTACAATATTATTCAGTTGTTAAAAAGAGAGTGAAACACTGATACATGCTACATCATTAAAAATCTTAGGTAAGTGAAAGAAATCCAACCCAGAAGACCATAAATGCATGATTTCATTTTTATGAAATATCCAGAATGGGAAAATCTGTTAAGGTAGAAAATAGACTTACACTTGCTGAGGGTTTGAGTAGGTGAAATGAAAAGTGAATGTTAGTGGGAATAGAATTTATTTTAGGAGTAAAGAAAATATTCTGGAATTAGGTTCTAAGAAAATGATTATGAAATGCTTTGAACACAGTAAACACCACTGAATTGAATATCTCCTCTACCTGCCATCTACATTTTTGTGATCTGAATATCGAATCCGGGGAGCACTGAGCTACCTCCCTAGTCCTTCTTATTGTTTTTATTGGGAAGCAGGTTCTCACTAGGTTACCCAGGCTGTTTTTTTTTTTTTTTTTTTTTTTTTACTGCTCAGGCTTATAGTCCTCCTATTTCCATTGCCTTAGTAGCTGGGATTACAAGTGGGTGTCACTGCATCTGGCTTTGTGTTCTTTTTAAAACTTCATATTTTTAATTTTTAAAGAGAATAAAAACAGTAAAGAACTAGAAATAATACAGAATTTCACTAAACAATAGGAATTCAATAATGGTCATTATTCTGTATATCATTGCCTTCAAATTAGGTGTTCGGATTACTAGACATAAGCATGCAAAACTGATCACAAAATTATAAAAAATTAAAAAGGAGGGAAAAATTAAGCACTAACTGTTCTCTTCAATAGACCAGTAGAAATCAGCAGTACAATAATGTGAGCTATCTTGGCTTATGTTTAAAAGACAAATCATGATATGTGAGTTAGGCCTTATACAGCTTTTGTTAAAAAAAATTTGCAGGAAAATCTAGTTAACGGAATCAAATGCTGAGTAGTTCAAGTAAGTTTTGCAGTAAAGCCAGGAGTCTTTCTGCACTTCCAAGGCCCAATGACATCATCTGAAAGAAGGCAGGAGGAGATAATATCCACATGGGTAGAGAACTCATGTGAAGTAAACAAGATTGTGTATTTGTGGTTTCTAGAACACAATCAGTAGCACAAACCCGAAATCTGAGAATTAATAAAGCAGAATCCTGAATGCAAATAAAGGAAGGTGAAACATTTGGAGGAAGAGGCTGTGTGTTTTGGGTAATGCCAGGCTCCTGGCCCTTGAGTATGTTACAGATCCAAGGAAGAGTACAACTCAGACTCCAGCCAAGCTCCATTTCCCATTTCTCCCTGTCATCTGCAGTCAAAGCCATAGTAAGCTCGTACTAAGCAAGGCCAAATTCTCTAGGCATTTTGCTGCTGGCGGTCACTGGCCCAAAGCCAAGGCCAAGGAGCAAATGCAGTGTTTGCCTTCCTGTCCTGTGCCAACCAGCATTCTCCTCTTCTTCACAGCATGGCCTGCTTCTTCACACTATTCCTGGGTGAACCAGAAGAACTACACTCTGCTGCACCCTGTGATCCAGGTTGGGCACAGCTTGGACCTGGAACTGAGCATTCTTCAGGGACTATGAAGTTCAGGCAAGAGTGAGGTCAAGAAAGGCAAGGGGAAAGAAAAAGCAGTGGGTCCAGATGATTACACTCTGAGGCCATAACTATAAACCAATATTTACTCGACATTTACTATAGTATCTTCTTGATTCTAAAATTTACCACTGATATAAAGACAGCTTTTGACAGAGAGTATGAAGCAGAAAAAGAAATACTACTATACTGCAGACAATTTTATGGTTTACCAGAAAGCAACTTTAACTCATCTTCAACATTTGATTCTCTTTTATTTCTTTCACAATTGTGATCAATGTTGAATCAAGCCTTATCAGATTTAGGATTGTCAGTTATTTATAAGTGAACATGGGCAGGAAAGGCTCCTGCAGAGTCCTTGCCATCTGTAGCACCTTGTCATGACTCATGGTCCTTGACTTCTTTCTTATTCTTAAGATTGATAAGTGGGGTCAAACTGATGGATGCCAGCTCCCCAGCTACAGAGTCTTCTGGTAAAACTTCAAATCATTTAATTGAATTAGATGCTGCAGAAGTTAAAGGGTTTCTCTGAAAAGCCATTTGAAGTTTCATGATAAATAGAAGTGTAGTCCCTGATTAGTCCTTCATGGCCCATTAATCAATTATCACCAATCTCTCCCTTCTTTGGAAATCCATGATTTACAGTGCTGGGATGTTTGGCTGAGTTAGCACACACTCAGCAAAGACAAGGTCAAGCTGACTTCCCTTCTGAGAAAGTCTCTTTGACTACTGACATGCTCTTTTGATTTTGCAATTCAAAGTATAATCCTTCTTTCTACGTTGGAAAGAATCTTTCCTCCAGCTGAAAAGTGTTATTTATATTTGTGGGGAAGGAAGAGTGGCTGCTGTGGAGCCCATCCAGGAAAACCTCCGGTCTAAGGCTAAGGGAGCAGGTAGATACCTTGCCATGTGCAATCCCATCCCCATGGTGAAGGAAGGCCCTGAATCGAATCCTGCAGAACGTTCAGTATCACATCAATGTTGCAACCACCACTATGATCACCAAAAACAATCTGTAGTGTCTTTATAGGAATTTTTACTCTTCAGTTGATCCCAGTAGAGATATGCAGTAAAATTGCTCTGTGTTAGTTTAACATTATTTGTCACCACTAAGCCACCAACTTGATACACAGTTTAGTTCATCCACTTAATTTTACTTTAGATTTGAAAAGATTATTTTTAAAACATTTCATTTTGTAATTTTGTGGTATGTCTACATGCTCAAAAAGTAAAATCATTGGAAGATTGCGTTCACAAAAGTCTTTCTGCTGTGTGAGACCTCCTCCAGCCTGTTGTAAACACAGCATGTCCAGCACCAGGTCCACCATGTGAGTCAGACCTCCGGTCCAATGCAAGCATAGCCTTTAAAGCAGCCAGGTCCACCAGATGAGTGAGACCTCCCATCATGGCCTACAAGCAGCTCAGCCAACCAAGCAGCCCGGATTGAATGAATAACCCATGGACACGCAGCCCAGCACCAAAGGTTGCTGCTATACAGAATGATACAGACAAGGAGTAAAATGCAATCTCAGGTCCTGAGCCCACCTGTAACACATACAGCAGACACTGCCATACAAGGAAATGGGAATCATGCAGGCAAAATCTCTGAACTGATAACTTCTGAGGTAGACAGATAAGTGCAGAAATGAATAGAGCAACTCAGATCAGAGATAACATCTGAAGTAAAAAAAGAAACACATGAACTAATAGACTCTGAAGTGGAAAAACAACTGCAGAAACATATAGAGGAAACCAGGACAGAAATAAGCACTGAAGTTAAAAAAGACATCTCTGAATTAATAGCATCTAAAGTAGGAGAACAACTACAGAAAGGTAGAGAGGAAAACAGAGAAGAAACAATCTCTGAACTAGAGAAAGAAAGGATAACTATAATGAGAGACGTTAGTACTTCTGAAGAAGACACTGATAAAAAAAAATGAGAGGAGAATAGAAAAATGATGGATTCCCTGATTGAGCAATATAGGAAAGAAATAGATCACATGAAACAGTTTCAAAGAGATATACAAGAAAATAAGATCTCAATCACAAGCTGGCAAAAACATATGAACAAAAATGGAGAGTCTCAGATCTTGAAGACACAGTCTCAGCTACTAAAATGATAGTAAGGGACCTCTTAAAAGCAAACAGGTTGCAGGAAAAAAATAACTCAACATTTGGAAGATGATGCAAAAATGAACAACGTGAGATTAATGGGAATTAATGAGAAGGAAGGAGTCGATGGAAAAGACATAAAAAGAATATGGGTAGAAGTAATAGCAGAAAACTTCCCAATTTGATAAAATGATCAGACATTCAGGTAACGGAAGCATATAGCACTCCAAATAACATCAACCCAACTAAAAACACACCCAGATATACAATAGTCAAGATCCCAGAAATTCAGCAGAAGAATAATATACTAAAAGCTGCTAAAGAAAAGAAACAGATCACATTTAAAGGAAAGCCTGTAAGAATAATGGCAGATTTCTTTTCACAAACCATGAAGTCAAGAAGAGCGTGTAGCAGAGTGCTTCAAGTCCTCCATGAAAACAAATTCCAGTGCAGAATGCTATACCCAGAAAATCTCTCCTTTACGTATGAGGGAGAAGTAAAATACTTCCATGACAATGAACAACTGAAGAATTCCATGACGTCAAAGCCAACCCTACAAAGTATACTAAAAAAGTTTTTAGAGAGGAATCAAAATGACCTGAATTCAACACATGAGAACAGAAAGAATCCACCAAATAGGGCAACCAATTAAACACAGAAGAAAAAGGGATAAACCGTAGTAAGTAAAAGTCATGTCAATCATAAGTCAATATATTTCAATTATAACCATCAATGTAAATGGACTCGTCTCCAATTAAAAGAAATAGGCTAGAAAAGTAGATAAGGAAGCAAAATCCAGCCATATAGTATATACAAGAAACTCACTTAACTGATAAAGAAACTCATTGGTCTAACGAAATAAAGAAGACCACCATATACTGCTTAGGGAAAAAATTCAAGACGAAGAGGTAATACTCACAAATATGTATGCACCCAGCATGGGAGCACCAGGTTATATAAGACAAACCTTAATGTACATGAAAAATCTGCTATCCGATACCACAATCTTAACAGGAGACCTTAATATCACTTTAACCCAAAAAGATAGGTGAAGCATCAAAATATTAACAAAGACGTAGCAGAACTGAACCAGAACCTGGAGCAACTAGATTTAGTGGGCATACACAGAATGTTCCACCCAAACACTTCAGAATAAACATTTTTTCAGCTACACATGGGACATTTTCTAAAATAGACCACACATTAGTACATAGGTCATGCTTAAGTATATGCAAGTAAACAGAAAATATCCCATGCATACTACGTGACAACAGTGCAATGAAATTGGAAATAAATGATAGAAGAAAGCACAAGAACCCCAGAAATACATGGAAATTAAACAGCATCCTTTTCAGCAACCAGTAGGTTGCAGATGAAATTAAACAATATCTAAAATTTAATGAAAAGTCAAACACAACCTACCAGAATTTATTGGATGCAATGAAAGCAGGTCTTGGAGGGAAATTTATAGCTCTGAACTCACACATTAAGAAAACAGAATGGGAACAAATAAGTACTTTCATGTAGCACTTAGGCCGACTAAAAAAGGGAGAGCAAATGAACCCAAACCCCAAACACAGGAGGAAATTATAAAGATTAGAGCAGAAATTAACTCAATCGAGACAAAGAAAATAATACAAAGAATTAGTTAATCAAAAAGCTGGTTCTTCAAAAGACTAAATAAAATTGATAAACCCTAGCTAATCTCATCAAAAATAGGAAAGAAAGGACTCCAATTCAAGCAATAAGGAACGAAAAGTGTGAAATTACTACAGATCCAACAGAAATTCAGAGAATCATGAATAGTTACTTTGAGAATCTTTACTCTCACAGAATTGAAGACACAGAAGAAATGGACAGATTCCTAGAAAAGTATAAATTACCAAAACTGAATCAAGAAGATATAAGAACTCTCAATAACAATCAGTGAAATACAAAATGTAATAGAAATGTCTATGCCTACTGATAAAGAAAAGTCCAGAACCTAATTTATTCTCCACTGAATTCTACAAGAAATTTACAGAAGACATAAGCCCAATACTTCCCACACTCTTCAATGAAATTGAAAAGGAAGCAGTCACCCCAAAATCATTCCTATAGGCATGTATTACACTGATAGCATAATCAAAGACAAATGCAATTAAAAAAGAGAACTACGGAGCAGTTTCTCTCATGAACATGGATGCAAAAATTCTCAATAAAATCCACGCCACTAGAATACAATTAAATCATCAAGAAGATTATACACAATGGCCAGGTAGGACTCATCCAAGGGATGCAAGTATAGTTCAATATATGCAAATCTATAAATGTCATACACTATATCAATAGAGACAAAGCCAAAAGGCAAATGATTGGTCTCAATTGATGGAGAAAAGGCTTTTGGCAAAGTCCAATACTCATTCATGTTCAAAGCCCTGCAGAAACTTGAAATAGCAGGCCTCTACTTCAAGCTGATAAAAGCCATCTATGATGATCCAACAGCTAACATAATTCTAAATGGGGAAAAAAAGAAGCATTTTACTCTCAAATCTGGTACAAGACAAGAACGTCCTCTATCACCACTCCTATTCAATATAGTTCTTAAATCATTAGCTACAACCATTAAAAAAGAAAGAGAAATAAAAAGAATAAAATGGGTAAAGAAGTTAAATTATCATTATTTGCAGATGACATGATAATTTATTTGAAAGACCTGAAAAACTCCACCAATAAGCTACTAGAACTAATGCACAAATTCAGTAGCATAACAGGTTACAAAGTAAACATACAAAAGTCAATAGCGTTCCTCTACACAGATAACAAACACACTGAGAGAGAAATTAGAGAAACAACACCTTTTACAATAGCACCAAAGAAAGTGAAATCCTTAGGAATTAATCTTGCTAGAGAAGTAAAAAAGCTTTTCAATGAAAACTACAGTACTCTGAAACAAGAGATCCTAGAGATTTGAGGAAGTGGAAAGATATTCCTTGCTCCTGGATAGGAAGAACCAACATTGTGAAGATAGCCTTACTCCTTAAACTGTTATACAGATTTAATGCAATTGCTATATGGTTCAATATATTGAACCATCCTTGCATCCCTGGGATGAATCCTACCTGGTCATGGTGTATAGTCTTCTGGGTGATTTGTTGTATTCTAATGACAAGGATTTTACTGAGAATTTTTGCATCTATGTTCATGAGAGAAATTCGCCGGTAGTTCTCTTTTTTAGTTGCATCTCTCTCTGATTTTGGTATCGGTGCAATACTTGCCTGTAGGAATGATTTTGGGAGGATTGCTTTCTCTTCAATTTCCAAACTACCATCAACATATCTCACAGACCTGGAGAAGTCATACTTAAAATTTATGTGGAACCAAAAAGTACTCAAAATTGCAAAGACAATCCTGAATAACAAAGGAAAGGCAGGAGGCATTGCAATTCCTGACGTAAAACTATAGTACAAAGCTACAGTGATAAAATCAGCATGGTATTGGCAAAAAAAAAAAAAATAGACCTGAGAATCAGTGGAATAGATTACAAGATGCAGAAGCAAATACAAACACTCTGAGCCGCCTTATTTTTGACAAAGGGGCAAAACATGTTTACTGGAAGAAAGACAGCTTCTTTAACAAATGGTGCTGGGAAAACTGGCTCTCCACATGTCAAAAACTAAAACTTGGCCCAGGTCTATCACCATGCACTAAGCTAAAGTCAAAATGGGTTAAAGATCTAAATATTAAAAGTGGAGAAAGTCGGAGGAAATCTTAAAGACTTCAGGTTAGGCAAAGTGTTCATGGACAGGAATCAAAATGCACATTTAATATTTCAAAGAATCAACAAGTGGGACCTCCTCTAAGTGAAGATTTTTTTTTAATGTCAAAAGAAATTACCATCAGATTGAAAAGACAACCCACAAATTTCAAAAAGATTTTAACTAATAAATATTCAGACAAAGATCTTCTCTGTAGAATTTATAAAGAACTAAAAGCCATTAGGGTTCCAAAACTTAGAGATCCAATCCAGAAATGGGCATCTGAGATGATCACACACTTCTCAGAAAAAAATATTCAACAAGCCTAGAAATACATAAAGAAATGCTTCACATTACTAGCCATCATAAAATGCAAATTGAAACAACACTTAGATACCATCTCACCCCAGAAAGGATGACTGCCATAAAGAAATCAACCAACAACAAATGTTGGAGAGGCTGTGGGGAAAAAGGAACCATTCTCCACTGCTGCTGGGAATGCAGACTGGGAATTATGGAAAGCAGTGTGGAGGATCCTTAAAAAACTAGAACTGGAAATCCCATTAAATCCAGCTATCCCCCTACTGGGAATTTTTCCAGAAGAACTGAAAACATCATGGCATAGTGATATCTGTGCACCTGTGTTCATAGCAGCATGAGCTGTGATAGCCAAATCCTGGGAACAAGCAAAATGCCCATCATCTAAAGAATGTTTGAAAAAGATGCGGTAGTTTCATAAAATGGAATATTACTCAGCTATAAGGAGTGATAAACTAGAAAAGTTCATATATAAATGGATGTATCTTGAACGTATACTGATAAGTGAAATAAACCAGACCTACATATGCAAATATCATATGGTCTCCCTAGTGTAAGGACTCAAAAGAAGAAATAAACAAACAACCAAACAAACAGGAAAATAAATAAATAAATAAATAAATAAATAAATAAATAAATAAATAAATAAATTTTGGGCAGTACCAGGAATCAATCTCAGGATCTTGTGTTTTCTGCATCCTGAACCCCTATAATTGTTTTAGAAGAGTGACTTAAATATAAAATGCATTTGGAAGAGTTAAAAATTAATGTTTATTGAAAGTATTAATGTTTAATTCTTTGATCAGTCTTACATACCTATGTCTGTTGATCTAAACTGATTTGATGATGAAAATATGTAATGCAACCATTGTTAAATTTTTGTTGTTTTGAAATTCTGTACTACAGCTACTCTTGTTATTATTTTCCAAAAATAAATAAGTAAATAAATAAATAAATAGGAACTGGAAATATTTACACAAAAATGTCTATTTCCATTTATCTTCCACGTGTTTACTATATCTTCTGGGTAATTGCTTCTTAGTTTTTGTTTATTCAGTCTTTGTGTGTGTGTGTGTGTGTGTGTGTGTGTGTGTATCTGTTTGCACACATGCATTTATATGCATACATATATACACTCATATATAGCCATACATAGGTACATATGTACATACATCATATATATTTCTTTTTAGATCTTCTCTCTTAGGTTAAAACACAGCATGCTATAACTATTATTCTATTCCTTGCTTTTTTACTGGCAATATATCCTAGAGATCACATCCTATCAATATGTAGAAATACAGGCAATTCTCATCATTGATAGCAGCTATGTTTTACAATGTCCCTGCCAGTCACTGTCCTATGAGCCTTTGGTCACATTTCCACCAACCAATCAACATACAACTGTTTCATGTGCATTTCTGTTTAAAAATATCTTATTTAATATGCATTGTTAATTTGTTAATATTGAATTTGGACACTGTAACTCATACCCAAGTGTCATGGTTTGTGTATAGGTGTCTCCCCAAAGCCTCATGCAGTCCTTTGGTGCCTTCTGGAATTTGTAATTGATTATTATGGGTGGGGGTGCTGCACCTCCTCTGGGGCAAATAATTTGTATCTCAGTGTAAGGAAGGAGGAGAAGTTAGCTGCTTGAGCTGCTGCTATTCTTCCCTTTTCTGGCTCTCTTGCTGTTTGCCCACTGCCATGAATAGCTGTCCTCTGCCATGTACCTCTGCCTTGTAGCCAGTCGAATATGGACTGAAATCTCCAGTAACTGTGAACTAAATAAACCTTTCCCTGAGGCAGGACGATCGGTGCGAGTTTGAGACCAGCCTGGGCTACAAAAGTGAGCTCAAGGCCAGCCTCAACTGCATAGCGAGACCCTGTCTCAAAAAGACTAAATAAATAAATAAATAAATAAATAAATAAATAAATAAAATTAAATAAACCTTTCCTTCCCTCACTTGAGTGTTGGGTATTTGTCCTAGCAACGAGAGAAGAGTAACCAAGACCTGAAGCAAATTTCTTTTTAACATCTTTTTTCTTGCTTTATAAGGCGTATCGTAACTGTTATGAGCTTAGGAACATTAAATAACACTTTTACACTACTCTGTGGTCACTTTAAATGGCAGCCTCCCCCAATCCCAAAAATGTGGCATTACATAGACCATACAAAGGACATTTACATTTACAGTATGGGAGGTAAAACAAGACGGTAGAGTGTCAGCTTGTGTGATGTTAACTGTGAACATACACACCAGGTAGCTCAAACTCCCTGCGCATCTGTTCATGTCATGTCTCTACATGACTGTGGCAGTATTGTCAGTGTTTATTTTTTTAATAGGAAAATTTATGACTATAGAATGCGTGGATAACAAGTGTACATTTCCCATTCCTTTTCCATAGTTTCATACTACTCCACAGTGTGGTTGTGCTGCAGCTTATTCTCTGGGTCTATTGGCAGTGACTTGGGAACACAGATAGTGCCACAGTGGATAGCTTTGCAAAGCTGTGTATTCATCTTTTTGACAACTTCTACCTGGAATGGAGTCCTTCAAGTAGAATGATTGGGTCAAAGGACAGACACATACATAAATCTTTTTGATAAGCGATGCCAAGTTTCTTTCCATAAATATTGTTCAATTTTGCATTCCTACTAGAATGGATGAAAATATTTGTTTACCTTTAGCCTCACCAGAAGGAAACATTGTCTATCTTTTGATATTTATCAATCTAATCAAAGATGAATACTTACCTTAATGTCATATTAATTGCTATTCCTCTTATTCTCATTGAACCATTTTGCATACTCTATCTCTTTTTGTATAAATTCACCTATCTTACAAGAGGCAGCTTCTTATTGGTGGACAAGATAAGTAGGTGAAGGATCAGAGAGATAGCTCAGTAGCATAGGGGCCTACCTGGCAAGCTCAAGGTGCTGAGTTAGATTCCTAGTACTGCAAAAAAGAAGAGGAAGTGGAAGAGAAAGAAGAGGACAGGAGGTGAGTAAAATACTGCTAAAGGAAGGAAGAACTTGGATAACATGAGGACAAAGTAGGTGACAATCTTTAAGAGAAACTATAATCAATCTCTTGAAGCAATCTTTCTGTCATAGAAAGGAGGAGTGGTATGAAAGAAGGCATTGGGATCTCAGAGAAGGATCAGTGCTTTAACATGCAGTGACATTTAGTTGTGAGGCAGGAAATGTGACCAGGGAGGGTAGCTGGGGAAGCCTTGGTTCTAAGACCAAGGGGTGAGCAAATATCCTATTTATAGTAAAGAAAAAAAAGTTAAAGATGAAAACATGTTTCAAAATAAATTAGTAAGACAGTTACAACAGTTGATACGTAACATATTATTGTCTTTGTCGTAGCTAAGCAGAGTGCAAGGTGTATATCTTGTCTAAACAATATTAGTACAAAACATTTTTCAGGAAGTAAGTGAAGCTAGGAATAAAACTTAAAACTATCGTCACTAACCTATATATTTATTTCTCCCTTTCTGCCTTTCCCCTTTCCCTCACCATAGTTTGCCTTTTCTTTTGCAGTTTCTCTTTCTCTAGTTTGCAATATCTATTATAGGTTTCTGATCCTATTTTCTTGTTATATTTCCCACGCTAGTGAGATAATACGATGTTTACATATGTGGGCCTGATTTGTTTCCCTTATAAGTATGATCTCAAGTTGCATTCACTTACCTATAAAAATTTCCAGTTTCTCCTTTTTTATGGCTGAGTAGCATTCTATTATGTATGTAAAAAATCTGTTGCATCTATTCCTCTGTTGATGAGCATCTAGGTTGTTTGGAAGATCTATTTACTATAAACTGTGCTTCTATAAATGTGAGTGCATAGACATCACTGCATTATGATGGTTTTTGTTCTCTTGAGAAAATACCCAGAAGGAGTATTTTTGAATGGGATCCCTAATCCCAGTTTTTAAACAAATCTCCACAGTGATTGTACCAGTCTGTATTCCTACCAATAGTGGGGAAGGGCTCCTTTGCCTCCACAGCCCTGCCAACATTTGTTATTGGCTGACTTCTTGATGATAGCCATTATTTCTGGGGTGAGATGGAATCTCAGGGCTGTTTTAATTTGCATCTCTTGAATAATCAATCATGTTGAACATTTTTTCATGTTTTTTTTTGTCATATTTACTTCATCTGAGCGGAGGATATCTATCTTAGATGCCCATTTTGGATCGAGTCTTTGAGTTTGAGGGGTCTTATTTTTTTTGATTCTGTATTCACTCCAGATTTTTATCTAGAGCATCTATGGGGCAACAGGTTATAATTTTTTCGCATTCTGTGGGTTACCTTTTCATTCTGTTGGAGATTTCTCTTTGTGTGTGTGTGTATAGAAGCTTTTGAATAAGGTGAGATCCCATTTGTTGATTCTTTGTAATATTTCTATTGCAGTCTGAGTCTTGTTCATTAAGTTCAAGATTTTTGCATATTTTCTCTTTTAGTAAATTGAGTGTTTCTATTTTAATATTTTAGATATTTGATCCATTTTGACCTTAGTGCATGATGATAGACATGAGTCTAGTCTTACCCTTTGGCGTGTGGAGAGCTAACTTTTTCCAGCACTACTCATTAAAGAGGCTGTCTGTCTTCTAGTGAACATATTTTCCCCTTTGATAAGCATAAAGTGGCTGAGTGTATTTGGAGTTGTGTCTGAATCTTCTATTATATTCCACTGATCCTTGGGTCTGTTTTATCCAGTATCATATTGACTTTATCACAGTAGCTTCATAGTGTAATTTCAGGTCTTGAACTGAGATTCCCCCTTAACTTGCCTTTGTTGCCCAGAATGATTTTGCTATTTTAGATCTTTTTTAGTTCCAAATGTATTTTAGCAATCCTTTCTCTAGAACTTTGAGGCATGCCAATGATATTTTATTTGGGATTCATTAAATCTGTATAGCAGTTTGGGGAGTATGGCTATTTTCACTATATTAGCTATTATCCAAGAGCAAGTGATATCTTTCTATTTTCTGATATCCTCTTTAATCTCATTTTTTAGAGTACTGCAATTTTCATGGCATAGATCTTTTACATCCTTAGGTTGATTCCTAGCAAGCAAATATCTTGGTACATGAAATCAGATCCCTATGGCCAAGAAATGAACAGAACTGGACACTGTACTGTTAAGAGACATGGCTCAAGAGTCATATTGCAGATCTTTTTTCTTCCACTTTGTAGTTGTAAGATCTGGCCCAAGTTTCATCATCTTCCTGATTTTTACTTTCCTCCTAGCAGAAACAGCTTCCTAGAGCCACCATGAAAATTAAATCAGACTTTTGTATAAAGGATCTGGCCTTCTATGGTACTAAAGGCACATAAGTAATAGCTATTTCTGTCATGTAGATGAAGTCCCGAGTCTTCAGCAAGACATGCCTAAGAGTAAATGTAGAGGTGGGGAGTTCAGCCAGGGAGCATGCACAGCTCATGGGATGAAGAGCAGGAGTTGTAAGATGGTGTGGGGTGTGATTCCTACCTCATGGACCAAGTTTCAAAGAAGAGGGAATGGTGCTCTATGTAACAGGAATTTTAAGTGGTTGTATTGCAGGGCACATTTTAAATTTTCTTTAAAATCTAGTTTGGGAGAATTATACAGATGAAACCTCTGAATTGGTAGCATCTGAGGCAGACACACAAGTGCAGAAACTTATAGAACAACTGAGATCAGAGATAACATCTGAAGTAAAAAAAGAAATACATGAAGTGGAAAAACGGCTGGAGAAACGTATAGAGGACAACAGAGCAGAAATAATATCTAAAGTTGACAAAGACATGCCTAAATGAATAGCATCCCAAGTAGGGGAACAACTACACAAAAGTAGAAGGGAGAACAGAACAGAAATAATCTCTGTATTAGAGAGAGAAAGGATAACCATAATGACAGACTTCAATACTATTAAAGAAGACATCGATAAAAAATTAGAGGAGAATAGAAAAATGATGGACTCCCTGAACGAGCAATATAGGAAAGACATAGATCACATGAAACAGTTTCAAAGAGATATACAAGAAAATAAAACCTCAATCACAAGTTGGCAGAGCCGAATGAACGAAAATGAAGATAGAGTTTCCAACCTTGAAGACACAGTTGCAGCCAGTGAAAGAGTAAGAAAGGATCTTTTAAAAACAACCAGAATGCAGGAAAAAATAATTC
>PVJA010044412.1:0-16192 GCA_004027025.1 Myocastor coypus | reverse complement strand
CTCCCCTCTCCTCAGTGCTCATGTGCAGCACACACCTCACATGGCTGCACACACATGCACTCTGTGGTATGCATCCATCCCACATGTACACAACACAGTCCCACACATCACACTCCACTCACACCAGCACAGTCACATGTATGCCACAGAAGCACACATGTCACATGCAGATCCACCAGAGACTTCCAAGCATGGTGCACAGGTTGTGCCCTGCATGAAGGTGCCTGGATGAGAGGTAGAGGCAGCTCACAGGGTCCTGGATAGGGCCCGGTGCCCTTGAGATAGGAAGGGCGCCTCTTCCTGCTCTGCACAGAGGTGCTTTCAGCCCTGGCCAAGGCCTGGCATCCCACAGCAAGCACCTCACCCAACTCAGGCCTCCCTGGGTTGTAAGACTGTGGACTCCTAAGGACACCCCATCCCTGCCCATGGGAATGCCCTGTCCCATGTGGGTCTCTTCTAAATCCTCCCCTTCTCTTGGTGCCCTACTGCCAGGACCTGCTCAGGGCCTGCTGGTTCTTCTCTCCCCATCCCCCTGTATTATTCAGAACCTTCTGGCCTGGGTATTCAGCATATCGATGTGGTGCTCACAGTGGTCCTCTCTGCAGTGGCAGAGTAGCAAGTGTACAAGCTGAGAGCATGGCAACCTCACATCAGCCCATTGGCAACATGGACTGGAAGTCACCCTTCCTCTGTGCCCATGTGCATGACACAGCTTGTCTAACCTTCCGTTTATCTTCCCTCTGCACTGTAGCTGCTGACAAATCCCACTGGCCTGTAGGACCAACCTCTCCAGAACCCTTTCCCCGCTGTGGTCTTTGGTTATCTGTTTCCAGGAGTGACTGTTCTCACACCTGTTTTATTGTTGGAAGGAATTAACTGCTAAATTTTGGTTGTTGTATTGACTTGAACAAGATACTTGAACTGAAAAAAGAATGAGAGCCTTCTACCTAAAATTCTGAAATGTCCCACCCTGAAATCAAATCTACACTTACTTAACTGATGCATAAGTACTTCTAAATTTTTTTGTTTTGTATTTTTGAGACAGGAGTGTGCCAAATTGCCTGGGCTGGCCTCAAACTTGTACCCTCCCAGGTAGCTGGGATTATAAATATGTCATCAGACCACGGGCCTGGCGGGATGGCTCAGAGGTCTAAAGCACCTGCTTGGGAAAGCTTGGGGGGCTGCAGGGACCGCGGTTCGATCCCCGGCACCACATGCTGTGCCAGCCCTGCCCTTGAGGCAGGCTGAGCCAGCCATAAAAATGAGTGAATAAACAAACAAAGGTTCTGAAACAAGGAAAAAATAAATAAATAAATATGTCATCAGACCTGATTGAAGTCTACTGGTTTTAATCCCTAAAATACCCAATGAACTTATTTGAATTGGAACCAAAATATATACATTTTCTAAACATGTTGGAGTTGAATAGAATTAGAACCATGGTGTCCAAACTGAATTTTTTTTTTTTTTGACTCAGCCCAGGTGGGGCTGGGGCAACATGTGGTATTGAGGATTGAACCACAGTTCCTATGCTTTGCCTAATCTTGCCTAAGCAAGTGCTTTAGATCGCGGAGTTATCTTACAGTCCCCCAAACTGAAATTTTATTTTCTTTTTTGTTCTAAACTAAAACTTTCCCAGAAGAAATTCTTGAAAGTTTAAATGCCCTTTGGAAATGCTTCAGTCTTTACCTCTCCTTACAGATCTACACTTTTCCCAGTCCTGAGGAGTATGGCAACACCAGCGACTCATCATTTGGAAGCCTTTCCTGCTCTTCCAGCCTGACTGTCATGATGTACCATTATGTCACTGAGTCTAAGAATGATTGTCCCACTCCTCAAGTCAAGGTGACACAGATAGCAAAGGTTGAGGCCAGGCTCACTCCTGTAACCCTGGTTCTTGGCCCTTCTGTTGTGTTTCTCTGTGGGAGGAAAACCATCTACCAAAGGAATCCCCCTAAGCTGTTACCATAAAAAGGCATCCGTGTTAGATCTCCCCACGGATCTGCAGATGGTTCTTAGGGAATAGCTATACCTGGAAACAACACTCCTCAGTTGCACCTTGTAAATGTTAAGCTTTTGGTAGAAAAGTGCCTGCCATTGGTTTGTATACCTGTGAGTCTCCAGGGCCTATGCAGGGAACCAGAGGAGGCAAGTGTAACTGGTTAGGAAAGAAGGAAAAGCAGGCAGAAGGCACGGCAGCCCCAAAGGACTTCATAGCTGACCTTTTACTGCCCAGTACGCAATAGCTTCTTTTTTTAGATTTATTTATTTATTTATTTATTTATTTATTTATTTATTTTATTTTTTTTTCTTGTTTCAGAACCTTTGTTTTTTTATTCACTCATTTTTATGACCGGCTCAGCCTGCCCTGAGGACAGGGCTGGCGCAGCATGTGGTGCCGGGGATCAAACCGCGGTCCCTGAAGCCGCCCAAGCTTTCCCAAGCAGGCGCTTTAGACCGCTGAGCCATCCCGCCGGGCCCTGTTATGCAATAGCTTCTTAAGAACTGCTGGTTGTACACTGAATACCAGTGGTCATCCAGGTTACAGGAGTGGTTTCTCTGACAGGATCTTGTGGAGCCCCTTGGAGGCCACTGCACTGTCCAGAGCTATACCCACTACTAGTCACATGTGGCTATGTAAATGTAAATGAATGAAAATTCAGTCTGAATTTTTTTTTTTTTTTCTTCAGTGCTGGTGACTGAACTTAGGACCCTGCACTTGCCAGGCAAGCACTTATTCTACTGAGTTTTCTCCCCAGCCCCAGTGAATGAAAATTCAGGATGTCTCTCCCATGCTGTGGCACCCAGCACAACATAGAACATTGCTACCACTGCAGGCAGTACTCTGGGAGGGCAATGGGTGGGTGCAAGGTGGAGAGGGGCAATGGAAGTGCTTGGAGACAACTAGAAGAAGACAGAAGAATGGAACAGAGATGCTGAGGCAGGACACTCAAAGTACCAGAGGACCCAGGGCCTAGCAAGCCACCAGCTGGGGCTGGTCACTGATACAAGCCTGGGAGCTGGGCCTGGATCTCTTTTCATCTCCCGTAAGCCTTCAGGAGAGTTGAAGAACTCACTGGAAGCAGAGCTGTGTGCTGTATGGTCTCAATCCTTGGCTGAACTGGGAGAAAAACCTGGTACTCCAATATAGATGTATTTGCTTCTTTTAAGAGTCAGCACTGGAAAGAGGGTGTGGTGTGGTGGTCCACACCCACACTTTCATCCCTGGCATGCTGAGGAAGGAAGATCTCAGGTTCAAGCTCATCCCAAAATTTAGAGGTTTAATAAAACTCGTCTCAAAATTGGAAAATAAGGGGTGGATATTAGAGGCTATAGCTCAGTGCAAAGGCCCTGGGTTCATCAGAATTGCACTCCACATGCCACTCTAACCCTGCCCCCAGGTGCCCTGAGCCAGTTACTGAGACCTGGTATAGTGGGGCAGGCTTGTAATCCCAGTGCTGGAGAGGCTGAGACAGGAGGATCACTAGGAATCTGAGCTGTGTAGTGAGATCCTGTGCCAAATACATTTTAAAAATTGGGACTGTGCTAACTTTTGCAATCACATTTTCTTGGATCTCTCAGTCCTTGGAGCTAAGTTGATGTTTTCTTGGTGACTTGTGGGCCCCTATGTGACTCCTGTTATTTCCTTAGGGGTTGATGTCTGCAGTGTTAGAGGACTAGGAAAACAAGTCCCATCCGGGGAGATAGCTCCCTGGCACAAGTGCCTGCCTGGCAAGTGCAAGGTCATGAGTTTGAACCCTGGTCCCGCCAAAAAAAAAAAAACAAAACCGAAAACAAGTCCTTATCATTATGCCACGTATTCCAGGCAATCAAGAGTTGACCATCTTTCCTTTTTACATTTTTCCCCCCTTCTTATACATTTTACCCATGCTTCGGTTTGATATAAGTTTACACAGGCAGCTATAATTGTGCCTAAACTATAAGTTCAAAGGTTTTGACTGAAGGCTCACCATTGAGTTTTGACATCTCTTTTGGAGACTTTTCACTTAAAAAAAAAAAAAGACTCTTTTCTTTCAACCTTGCTCCCAGAAGGGCATTTAAGACATACGGAGTTTGACCAATTGACAAGTCTGTCACCGCTCAGCCACACGGGTACTAAGATACTAAGACCTTGCCCCTAAATGCTTTCAATTATGCATGACCTAGAAATCTACAGCACCTTGTACTCCTCTTCTGCAGTTCTTGAAGGGTTCAGCTAGGTGCATGCTCAGAATTCAGCCGTCTCAGAGCACCTGCCTGTTCCATGTAACTTGGGGAGAACAATGTTGAATTCAGTATTCTGAGGTTGAGCAGTCACGTCTGGGTGCTGAGTGGGCACAGTGCACAAAGAACTCAGAGCTGAGTTTGTGGCCCCTGATATCTAAACCCCTCCAAGTGCGCCAGCTCCTGGGCGGCTTCCCCTTTCCCAGGGTCAGCCTGGCCTGTATCAACCTTTGTGGGGGGCAGGCTTTGTCCTCCCCTTGGAAGACAAGAATTACCCTTATTTCCTTATGGTCATGGAGTGCCCACCAGCCTCCAGAGGGAGAGGGTCTAGACAGTGGAAAAGGCTAAGCCCTATTCCCACTGCCTGTCCCCACGGTTCACACCCCAAAATGGCAATCCAAGCGCCTTGACCTGTGACCCCATAAAAGTTGGGGTTTTTGGTTGTTGAGCCCCAGTGGAGTTTAATGGTGTTTTGTTGTCCCCTCATTACAGTTTGTGCTGCCCACCCACTTATCCGGTGACACCTTCCTTTTTCTTTCCTCCTGGATTACTGGAAATCTACCCCACTCCACAGTATCAAATTTTATAAACCCATCACCTTGTTTATAAGGCTTTTATTTTGACTGGTGAGCCTCAGTTCAACCAGTCATTGTTTGTTTGTGGCCTTATTTTCCTACCATGGTTTCCCAGCTCTGTTTTTCCCAGTGTCCTGTGGCCTAGCCTGCAGCGCCGAGCTGTCACCGCAGCCTGCTGAGCCTGGCTGGCTGCAGCAACCAGCAGAGCAGGAGGCGGTGGAGGCCGGGGCTGCTCAGCACCCACATTCAGCCCTGGATTTTCTCCTGCGGACACCAGAACCTGTTTAAGGAGTCAAAAGGTAGCTTGGGAGAGCCAGGGGCCTGATACCAAGTAGTATTCCTTACTAACAACACAATCCAACATCTTTTGTTTCAGAGTAAAAAGCAATTGGCCTTTTTGTAGTTGTTTTTTTCCTTCCTCCAACCAAATATGCTCTCTTCTATTTTTCCGCTCCACACCGGAAGCTCTACTTATGATTTTAAAATGGTCCTAACGGGGGAGTGGAAGCCGATTGGCTGGGGAGAGAATTCCATACTCAGTCCATATCCCCCTGGGCTGAGAGTCAATTGCAGGGCCCTCGGGGCTCCAGGCAGCAAGAGACTGGACAGGCTGCAAAGTATTCATTTTCTGTGGCTTTGCTTAGCCCTCAGCAGACAGCGTTTTTATTGAATCTGGCCCCAAAACTGCCAGGATTAGGCCTTGCTTGGCTACTCAGAGAGAAGGTTTTTTTTTTTTTTTTTTTTTCAGGGGGGAAAACATTGCCCTCAGTTCAATCCCTGGTACTGCAAAAAAAAAAAAAAAAAAAAAAAAGTTGCCCTCTCCTGCCCTCCTCTTCTTTTCCCCCTTTCCACCCTCCCCACATGGTTTCTTTGTTTAAAAGATTTCTAGAATTTGCTCATAATGAAGAAGAAGACATATTCTTTTTGAAAAACCCAACAGATCTGCAGCTGGCCTTGGACTCCAGAGTTCCCTGCTATCTTCAGCTGAGCAGGGCACCCATGCACTCCAACAAGGCCTGGGCTCGTGGAGGCCTGGCCAGCTCATAGGTCCTCCAAGCTGCTACAGCATCTTTTGCCAGGCCTGGCTGATGGCTCAGAGCTTGAAGCAGGCCATGGGCTCCTCAGAGAGAGGCTCCTGGAGTCTGACAGCTGAGGGAGGTGATAAGGGCCAAGGTCAGACTCAGCAGAGCTGAGCTGCCCAGCAGGTGTTTGGGACATTCCTGTGGTGCTCTGGGAAGCAGCTATAAAGTGCCTTGGGGTTCTCAAATTGGTGCCAAAAACAGAATTGCTGACTGTACCCCAGTTCTGGCCTGGCCCAGATCAAAGTATTTAAGGAAGCTTCTCACTGCCTGCTGGGGCTTTTTGGGAGCTGTGGGTAGGAATAGATGCCAGGCCCAGAACACCACAGGGCATTGAATATTCTGCTATGCTGCAGCAAGCAGGGCATAGCAGGTTCTTAGCCCAGCCGCAGGGATGCCAGGCCACGCAATACTACTGTCTGCCCGTGCCCCATGCTGCTTTCTGCTCTTGCAAGGTTGTTGGCTGCAGTGTGACTGTTCTTAAGCCCCTGTTGATAAACCAAGCAGATTAGCTTCTGAGGCCTTTTCATTCATTTGTTCACTCAACAAACTTCGAATACATAAAAGCCCTAAGACAAGTGTTTTGGGGTCCCACAAGGGAGCAGCATAGCTGCTGCTCCCTTAGGGTGCTCTGCCCTGGAGACACAGAAGAATCAGGGTACCACTTATAGATGGTCCTGCCCCTGGCTTGGTGGATAACTTAGGCTCCAAGAGGAACCTCTATACCTGTGGGGGCACAAATTGCCAGGCTTGGGTTAGCTTTTGGCTGGCAGGGAGAGGAGAGGGACGACCTCTATGGAGGGACAGCCAGGGCAGAAAAACAGAGAAAAGGTGGGTGACCTTTGCTTCCGCAGAGGAAAGAAGATTCCTGGCTTGCTGGGCAGACCAACTGACACGAGACCACCTCAGACACAGGCTGTGGCTTTGAGCCCAAGAATTGCTGTATGGACAAAACCCAGCCGGGTGGGTCTGGTGGTTTTTCGGTGGTTTGTTCGTCTGTTTTCTTGTTCTGAGCCAAGGAAAATGGGGAAAATGTCTATGTTGTGGGAGGGGAGGGGGAGCTGCCTTATCAGTGAGAGGTACTGTGGGGTTTTGAATAATGAGCACCAGGGCTCCAGGGTGGGAGAGACAGGCTGGGCGACCAGCCCAGCCCCTGGAGCCCCTTTCTCCAGGCCCTGCCAAATTCCTCCAAGCCTGGTGGATAAGATTAGTGGTTTGTACTACCCAGAGGTGCTGGCCTTGATTTTTTTGTTTTCCTGCAGTGCTGGGGATCAAACCCAGGGTGCCACTCATCCTAGGCCAGCACTCAGCCTCTGAGCTTCACCCATGTCCTCCAGCTTAGCATTCTTATCCACTTCCACCCTCCTATAACTGGGTTTAGGACCCCAGCCATGGGGCCTGGGCAGGGTCAGGAGAAGTTCCCCTTCAGAGGGACCTGGATTCCTGAGCTCTTGGCCCTGCTCTACAGAGCTTCTGCCCTCTTCCACACCAAGGCCCCTGCTCACAATCCTTGAGCCAGTTCTGAAAGTGAATGCCTCAGGACCTATCCATCCTGGTGAGCGTGAAGGAGGCAGGGGAAAGGAAACCAGATCAGGGCCCAGCCTGAGATACCCACCCTGCCCTGCCCACCCAACCCCACAATCAACAGAGAGCTAGGCCCTTGCTCTGGCATTGTGGAGCCTGGCTGCTGACTGGCCACCCCCCATAATGCAGCTTGTTCCTCTTCTAAGACCTGCCTTGTGGTCTACCAGCCCCAATGGCCTCTCCTCGGGTCTAGACTGAGCCGTGAGCATGGCAAAGACCCTGTAGCCTCGGGACATCTGAGTTTTTCCAGTGGACAAGAAGGGTCTCCTCAACCACCTGTGGCATCCTGGCAGCAAAGGGGCCGTGTGGCACACACATACCCATCCTTCCTTTCACTGAGCTTTGGGAGGGAGGGCAGGGCTTAAAATCGATACCCACAGTTTGTTTCTTATTAACTGATTGACTGTAATGCATTTAAATTTTCTCTGCAGCTACAGCAGGGTCCAGAGCCCTCCTTGTATTCTAGAACTGACCCATCTGCCATCTGCTGCGTGACCTTGCAAAAGTCACTTCTCTCCTGTCGGCATCCTTCTCATTTCCTATTTCATGAAGAGATTAGATTAGCCTATCTCTGCTGAACCTGTTGTGAAGGAGGTCAGGAAGAGCTCAGCAGGTCACAACAGGGTCAAGTCATCCAGACTCTGGGAGGGGTGCTGGTCTAACCCGCCCTGAGGCTGGACAGGCGCCTGGTCCAGTCTTTAGATAGGCCTGCTTCTCCCCTGATTCCCAGAAAACTACTGACTCTCCTGTCTGCCCTCCTCTCTTGCAGGAAGGAGGCCGTCACACAGATACTGCCCTTCCCCGCTCCATCACCGCCAGCCCTGCCAACACTGAGGCAGGTGGAGGCCACCTCACCAACTCTGGAGGGCTCTTCTCCCAGCTCTACCAGGAAAGTGCTGACATGTACAGGCTCTCCAGCAGGTGCAGGGGCCTCTGTGCCCCGCCTCCTCATGCTGCCACCCAGTGCAAGGCCACAGGAGAGTGGCCTCTTCTGCTCAGGTAGCAGAGAGGCCCGGGTGAGATCATGTTTGCAACTTCCCTGTGGCCTGTCTACTCCCTGCTGGTGGACCTGGGGACTCCAGCTGATTGTCACCTGCCAGTGGCCGTCCTCAGGCCCCCTCTGTTGGGATCCTCCCCTCCTCTGGCTTTTGCTTGGCTTCTAAAATGCTCCTCTGTCTGCTGCTTCTCCTCTCTATGGTCTCCTCATTCCTTCCTTCCACTTGCCCCACTGGGACTGGGGTTGTGCTTGGCCTTATCCTCAATCCACACTCTGCTGGCAGTGACTGCACCAAGCCACAGCTTCACTCCTTCTCGGTGCGTGGAGCCTGATTTTTATCTGCATCCAGGACCTCTTTTCTATGTTCCAGGCCTGGTCTAGCAGTGCACTGAACCTCTTCCTAGGGTCTTGAAGTGTATCTTACTTCTGACCACGCCCCTTGAGTGTCCTCCTGTCAGAAGGGACAGCTCATCCTTAAATGCCTTGGCCTCATCTTGACCCCTTCCTACTTCCGCCCTCTACTGAGCATAGCTGTTCATTTCAGTAGCTTTGTCCCTGGTCCCAAATCCTTACATTTCTCCACCCTCCCACATCCTCGTGTCTCACCCAGACCACTGCAGTTGTCTTCTCACAGAATTTCCTGCTTCCCCTAGGCCCCCCTCCACATGGATCACAGCACTTGGGAGGCTGAGGCAGGAGGATGACTGAGAGTTTAAGGCCAGCCTGAACTGCATAGTGAAACTCTTGTCTCCAAAATAAAAAAAAAAAAAGACAAAACAACAAACAACCTTCTTCAACATGGCAGTCAACGCCAAGATGGGAAGGTGGGAGCCTGAATGTGCTGACTCTCTGCCTAACACCTCCCAAGGCTCCTCACTGCTCTTAAGGCAAAGGCCCCCCCTTTGAGAGGTTGACCCTTCCTTTATCCCTGGCTGTCTGCCTTATCTCTTTCCTCATCTCTTTACTCACATTCCAGCCATTCTGTCTCCTTAGATTTTCTGAATACACTGGGGTTGACACCTCTGCAAGCACACATCTGCTCTACAGTGCCTTTCTCTGCTTCCCTGCAAACTCACCCATTCTTCAAGACATCATTTGAGGATCCTTTTGACCGGGCAACCCTCTCCCAGTGCCTCTCAGTCCACATGTGGAGTGACTTGAGACCTGTCTTCGTGTCTTCCAAAGCGACAGCCACTCTTCCTATTTCTGTGGCCTTGGTATTAGCTGAATGGTACTGACTGGATGGGCCTTAGCAGAGGGGAACTTGAACATAAGCTTTGCCCCTGTAGCTCAGGTAAGGACTTGTGGAGGAGCTTGCCCAAGTCAAAAACAAATGTCAGAAACACCTCTGTTTGGGGCTGGGGAGATAGCTCCGTGGCAATAAGTGCCTGCCTGGCAAGTGCAAAGTTGTGAATTCAAACCCGGCCCCCCCTCAAAAAAAAATTAAAAAACAAAAAAAGAAACACCTGTGATTGAACCAGGGTTTTTCTCCCAGGCAAAACAAGTGCTCTACCATAAAGCCACATCATGAGGCTTTTTTTTTTCCCTTTGGAACCAGGGATTGAACTCAGGCCCTTGTGCTTGCCAGGCAAGTGCTTATTCTACTGAGCTATCTCTCCAGCCCCCCTTAGGCTTTTTAAATTTTAGTTTGAGTCAGTGTCTATGGAGTCACCTAGGTGGATGTGGCAGCTCATGCCTATAACTCCAGCACTTGGAAGGCTGAGATAGGAGGCTTGATGCAAGTTTGAGGTTAGGCTGGAGTATGCGGTGAATTCAAGGGCAGACTGAACTGAAGAGCCACACCCCTAGGTTGACTGGCATTGGCTGTAAAAGCCTTTCAACTTTGCTGTATGTCTGAAATTTATAAAGAACCACAGTGAAATGCCAGGAAAGACAGAGGCAGCCAGGGAGGCAGAGAGCAGGTGAGGAGAGCTCCTCCTACCCAGCCTGGCATGTGGTAGTCCCCATGTCCAGAAAGCAGCCTGAGGCCTGCCAGACTCCCTGGAACTTGTTGAGGTTCATAGTTGGCATTTGCAAGAGTGGCATAAGCTTGACATGTTTTCTTTTTCTTTTTTATTTATTTTTTTGCAGGACTGCGGTTCAAACTCACCACCTTGTACTTGCCAGGTAGGCACTTGTGCCACAGAGCTATCTCCCTAGCTCTTTCGACATGTTTTCTTATAGGATGTGGGTCCCACCATTTTCAGTAGATTCTTTGGCCCACTGGCAGGACTAGGGGGCTCACTCTAACAGTCATCCTCAATACCTGCTGCCCCATGTTAGTAAGAGACCTGAGCATACCTGCCACCCAGCACTCAGCAGAAGGTGCTTCCTGCAGAGAGGTGCCTGTCCCCCGAGCAGTGCTCCCCATGTCCTCGAGCCCCTCAGCCAAACCCCACCGCCCAAGGATGGTGCCTTGCTTTTCTGTGCACCCCCAGCCCCTAGCTCAGAGGCCAGCCCGCCGAGTACTCTAGGTGTCTCAGGTCACCAGCTGAGCAGCCTGACAGTGCATGAAGCCCAAGGTGACTCCAGTCCCCACCAGGAGTCCCCACAGACACCCTCAAGGACCTTGTGTGTCTGAGGCCAGGGGAGTCACTTGCCTCTCGGTGTGATTCCTGTTGCTCCCGACCAACTCCATCTGCCCCAGTGTGTCCCTGACCTCTGCCCCCACCTTCTAGTTCCCAGCCCCTGTGCCACTGTCCACCCGATGTCACCTGCCTGGATTGCTTCCCCCATCTCTCTATCTCTCTGAACCAGCATCAGCCTTCTAGGACTTCTGCCTCCTTACACCAGGGCAACCATGGCCTTGTCAGCGCTCACTCCTGCTCACCCACGCAGTGGTACTGCCACGTCCTGACCCCATACTGCCAGGGGCTTCCTTTGCTGTGTCCAGATGATCTCCTAGGTCTGCCTGTTACACTCTGTCCTTTTCCCTGCTCAGCAGCAACAGGGACAGATACCCTTCAAGAGGGTGGACAGAACTCTGGGCCGAGGCTCCAGTCTCCAGCCTAGAGCAGAAGCCATTTTTATGAATGAAGCATCTGAAATTGAAACCTGCCAAGAGGAGGACAGAAGTGACACCACAGGTTGCTTTCTGGTCCTTCCAGTGGTGGTGGGGAGCACAGCAGGAGACACAGTGTCCCAGCCCCTACCTCGGAGGCCCCTCTCCCCCACCAGCAGTTGGAAGGGGGCGCCCATTTGCCCTACGCCCCCACCTCTCCCGAGCTGCCTCCTGTAAAGTGATCTTTCTATATTTACTTAAACTTCTATTTAAAGAGGAATTCCTCATAATTACTCAGCTGCAGAGAGCTGACGCTGTTTGGCTCTGTTTATTTAGTTTCTCCTAGTGATTGGCAAAATGTCCTCCGTGGCTTTCAAGAGCAGATATAGATGAATGACCTCCAGGTCATAAAATAAAGTATGATGTTCTTTTCTGTCCTCATGGGAGACACCATGTGGAGGGTACATGTCTCCTTACCCCAACCCAACAAAACGTTAAGTCCAGTCACTTCTCTGCTGGATTTGTGAAGCAGTTTTGTCATTTCTGAGCTGCCCCTGTATCATTTAGACGTGAATAGTTATGTGTAGAGAGTGTGCGCTTGGCACACACAGCCACGAAACACCTTCCCAGTACACACGCAGGCATTCACATCCACACACCACCTCACCGGCAGCAAGTGGGGCAGGACCAGCACAGGGATGAGGCTGGGATTAATACAGCTATTTTTTCTTCAAAAAAAATTTAATTGATACTTGGCATTTAGTGCCCTGGTGAAACTAAAATAGTCAGTTATTTGTGTAGAAATCATTGCCAAGACTCTGCCCTCCCTTCTTGTCCCCTACCCTGCCCCCACAGACTGATCTCACAGACCTCACTTGGTCAGGGAAAACCCTGCCCAGACCCACCCAGAGGGTGGCGTTATACTGAATGTTATTCATTAAAGTGTACCAGTGGTAAATGGTTGGCAATTTGGGGGGTTTTAGGGGCCAATGGTGCTGTGCTACATGCGCTCCCATTAATTCCCCACAAGTTTGAAAGCATGGAGGAAGCAGTGACAATTGTCCCACCTCTCTAACAGTGACCTGCCCCGTGGACAGCCACTGTGCTCCTTGCTTCCCTCCCATCCTTCTCTGCACTCACCACCTTCTAACACTTGCCTCCTTTGGGGACTCTCTGGATTCTTCCTCTCCCCAGAAACATCACCCTCCAGCCCACCCTTGAGTAACACCCTGGACTTGGGAAGGCTCTTGAGCCTCCAAGCCCCAAAACTCTGAGTTTTAGGGGAGTGTCATTGTCTTGGGCAGTTAGATTGTCCTTCTGAGGGATGGGGGCTGTGCCTTGAGCCCTGCAGGGTCTTGTCTCACCAGGTCATAGAGTGGGGACCGGTGTGGAGCAGGTAGTGCCAGCGAATGCCTTTTGTTTGATTCTCCGGTCTGCCCTGACATGGCCCAGTTCAGGAGCCCCAGTGCTGTCTGGGGTAGTAGAATAGGCCCTCTGCCTTGGAAACTGAGCTCCCAGGCCCAGAAGGAGCCGTCAGGCCCCGCAGGCACAGTGTCTCTCTCCCAGGGCACCACAGCTTCTCCTTGGAGCCAGGGACAGGGAGAAACACAGAATGGGGCAGACAGAGCCGCCTGCCCAAAGGGATCAGGATCATACCAGGAGCAGGTCACTCAGCCACCGCTGCTTCTTTGCTCAAGATTTGCTGACGCTACATCCTCTCAATCCCCAGTGATTCTCCAGTTTGTGATGGATCCATCTTTCATTTCCTGCTTGTTTAATGGCCTCACTTCCTGGAAGACCAAGAGTTCCATTGCTTTAAAAGAAGTTGGGTGAATAGAGACAGTAGGAGGCCAGGCGACCTCCTCCATGTCTAAGTTAGCTGTCCTTGGGCCCGGCCAGCAGGCTCAACCAGCATGCTTTGCTGCCAATGGAAATCTCTGAAGCCTGGCACCATCCCAGCAAGAGAACTTCAGCCCTTTGTCTTTCCACAGTGCTTGCAGCCCTTTCATGACTCACTCAGCTTGAAGACCTGCTAAAGCACCAGTGGTCATAGAGAGACCCGCTAATGCATTTCAGATGTTAAAACTCTCACCTGAGTTAGTGTGGTCCTTTCTTGGGTAGCTACTGTCTTTTACTTTTTTTTTTTTTTTTTTTTTGAGGGACCGGGGTTTGAACTCATGACCTTGCACTTGCCAAGCAGGCACTTGTGTCACAGAGCTACATCCCCAGCCCCAGCTACTGTCTTTTAGGAGTACTGTTTAAGTGCCAGCCAACAGAACAGGTGGAGCCTGCTTGCCTGGAGCTTACAGTCTAGCCAAAAGATCCCCAAACCTTAGGTGCATCAGAATCATGGGGTGTTGGGGCGGTAGAGCTTGCTGACACCCAGGATTTGGTCAGCAGCTGAGCGAACAACTTAAGCTTTGCTCATCTATAAAGTCCCCAGGGTGATATAGCTCAGTGCTGAAGAGCTCCAGCATACACAGGGTGCTGGGTTCAGTCTCCAAGATGACAGAAACTCACACAATTCTCAGCTAAGGCTGATGCTGGCCTAGGAGGCCTACTCTGAAAACCACTGGTCTAGCAAACCCCATAGGAAACAGGCCCTGGAGGGTGGAGTAAAGAGCAATGGTCCAGAAGCAGAGAATGTCTGACTGTTTGACATTCTGTTGAGGGGCCAGCAGAAGGGGGCTTACTGTATCAGCATGACAGAGCCCTGGGGTAGGTGTTGTCCATCAGACTAGGTGACTTGTAGAGTTACTTCTGAGACATTCCCTCAGGGGAGAATTGTAGGTAAATGGCCTTCAGAAGGGCCCTGTGAACAATAGCAAGTGGTAAGCAGAGGATTCTGGAAGCACTTGGGGCTGGACCCGGGTTGGAGAAGAGCACGCTTCGAGGCTTGTCTGGGCTGTAGCCTCTGGCTATAGGCACCTCCACCCCTGCCCCAGAGTCGCAGCCTGGCTGAGCTGGGAAGGGCTGGCCAGGGCCAGCGAGACCCGGGAAGCCTTAGCTGCCCACGACACCTACAGTTTTAGAATCTGGAGAGCAGATGCCTCTCCTTGCTAAGCAACTCGTGAAACAAACAGTTTGCTTCAGGCCTGTCTTTTTTGATGCTTGACTTGTTGTTGAGGTGGGGAGATGTGTGTATAGATAAGCTTCTCAAAGTGATGACATCACAGGAACCATAAAAATGCCCCTCTGCTCTCTGTGTCTTTCACCTCTGAGGCAAGATCTTCAAAATAATCTCAGGTCAGTTCCCTCCTTGCTAGCTCCAGGGGCCACGTAAAAACAGGGAAGGGTAGGTTCTAGAGATAGGAAGCTCTGTGGACAGTTCTCACCATGGGTAAGGCAAGTCGTCTTACCTCTCAGAACCTCAGTTTTTCTGTCTTACAAAGGGCTGGATGAAATGTTTTCTAAGGTCCCTGCCTATTCACAATCATATACGTGGAACAGATATTAACTGAGTGTTTGACCAGAGCTTAGATCTGTTGAAGATTTTCATCACAGAATGTTTATTGTATGTGAATATGTGAGTTTGACCCATATGTTACTAAGTAGAACTTTTTCTTTGACAATAAGGGAGGCCCTGAAGCTTACATAACCTGTGAGGAGGTCTCTTCAGGAGACTAACACAGAATTACTGATCACATGTAGGTCTATGAGACTGACCAGGGCACCAGCCACTATGCTTCCTGATGTGTTCTCAGTTTATTCTGTGTGTGGATTCGGGCCCACCAGCCATCCTGGGTAAACTTCAGTTTCTGGAGTAAGGGAGACTCTTGAGACTGTCACAGGCTGGAGCTGGCACTTTGTAGACCTGAATACCTCCCGCCCTCATCCTGCCCTGGCCTGTGTTTTGGCCTTGACACTTGGTTGCCAGGCAACCATCTACCCTATAGGAATTCACACTCCTTCTTTCAGGCAGACACATTTAATTTCAGACCCAGAGTTCTCAGTGACGTGGGGTGTCACCAGCCTTCACTCGCACAGAAATAGCCTGAAGTACTAAGTCAAAAGTAGCCAGGGCAAATGATCCCCACATTTGATCCGACCCCTCTAAAATAGCTCAGTCCTGTCTACTGGGCTGTTCTGAGTGGGTCTGTGGGAGCCTGGCTGGGCGCACAGCCTCCTCTCTCCTGCTAGGTGCTTGTCTTTCTGCGACCCTTGCCTGAGACATCTGCAATGACTCAGAGCTCTGGACATGATGTAACACCCTTGGCCCCTGGGGCGGGGTGACAGGGAATATGTCTGACAGCCTTGGAATTCAGGCGAGACCCTTGGTGCCTACCGGCCAGTTCTCCAAGGTCAGGTGCAGCTAAGAACTGAGCTCACAGGTCCTTAGGGCTGGAGGTTGGGGAGCCGGTCCTGGCTCCTGGGCCACATTCCCACTGATAATAAGCCCACTCTTCTCTCTGCCCCATGGGACACCCAAGTGTTTTCTTCTTTACTGCAGCAGTTCACAACCTCAGTCCCTGCTGGACTTAGTCACCTAAAGAACTTTAAGAAACACGGATTCTGATGTAACCATGATATTCTACTGCACAGCCGGGGAGAGAGCCAAGGGATTCCTGCCCAGTGTCCCTTCCCTGGCCAGCTGCTGCTGTTCTTTCTGGCAAGTGACTCTGGGGCCTTGGCACCCTATGAACCTTCCTTCTTCTGATCAAGAGAACCAGAAGTGGTAGTCCACAAGCTCCAAGATCTCAGTCAGGCAACAGCTGTTAGCTGAGAGCCTACT
>PVJA010044411.1:0-16182 GCA_004027025.1 Myocastor coypus | reverse complement strand
AAAAAATATTAAATGAAAAAAAATAAAATAATATCTTACACAAAATTTGTGTTCACCTTGTTAATTTGTCCTGTTTATCTCTTGCTTTTGTAAGGATGAAGTTAAATGTCTTGCTATTTATTTTTTTTGTTTTCAATAATGCAGTTTTCTAAAATCACCAACAGGGGGCTAGGGAGATAGCTCCGTGGCTCAAGTGCCTGCCTGACAAGTGCAAGGTCATGAGTGCAAAGCTTGGTCCCACCAAAAAATAAAATAAAATCACCAACATAGTATACCACTTAATCAGTATTGCATACTGATTTCCAAATGATTTTTGACAAAAATGCAATAAAAATATAGAGAACTTATGAATGAAATCTAAAAGTTGTAGGGAACAGTTGATTGATAAGAGTTTAACAAAGGCTTACACATTTATAAAACCCAATTCATGAAAACCAGAAAAGAAAGGAAGGGTGGAGTGCTAGGAAAGTATGTTTAAATAATTTTATTGATTTATAATTTATACATGTAACATTTCCCTTTTATTAATTTATTTTACTTATTTATTTATTCAGGCCAGTGTGTGGTACTAGGAATTGAACCTAGGGCTCTCACAATGGGCTGTATTACTGGGCCACTTTTTTTTTTTTTAATTTTGAGTCAGGTACCAAGGTTGGACTTGATCTTGCAGCCCTCCTGCCTCAGCTTTCCATCTTCTGGGATTAACAGAATGCATGAAGCGTGCCCTGCAAAACTCCCCCTTTAATGTGTACAACTTAGATCTATTTAGACTCCTCACAGGTCTGTTCTACCATCATCCCTACATAACTTCAGTACATTTTCATCACTCTAAAAAGAAATCCTGTACCCATTCAAACTACTTGTTTACTTCCTTTTTCATTTATTTGTACTGTAGAATGTGAAATGCATAAACATGTAAGTGAAATATGATAAATAGTTATGAAATGAACAAGTTTATATCACCCACTCTGGTCAGCATAGCAATAGTGCCACCCTAACCCACACCTTCTTCATCTGACCATTTAGAGGGGATGACTATCCAACTCTCTTTTTATTAATGCAAAGTCTTCTGTCCTGCTTTCTTGTCAGTTGTGGTAGCCACTTCTCATTAGGCATAGGAGCTATTAGAAAGAACAAAGTTTTCCTAAACTTTAATAGGCTTTCTACAAAGCTGTTTCTAGATGGCTTGTACCATGCTGACAGCTCAAGTTATAAAAGTTTAAAAGGTATGGAGAAAGCTGGGACAGGATGAAAAAATTTTGAAAGCATGAGTTACAAAAGTAAAGTTGGATGCGCCCTCCCATATCATTATTTAGTGTCTGGCTGTACATTTATAACAGTGCTTTTATTTGTCCTTGCAGTGGGTCTCAAGGGGACTGGAAAAAGAGACTGTTCCCTGAACATAATAGCTGCTTAATAAATATTCATTGAATGAGAAAGCAGAAACAAGTACTTTAGATCTTTGCCAATATCGAGAGTTGCTCATTGAGATGTGCCACAAGTTTCTGGCGTGGGAGGAAGTGGGCAATAAAATGGTGATTTTATGTGGTACACCAAGGACACAGAGGCAACTGAAAGGAAAGTGCTGTGAAAAATTTCTGGCAGGATTACATAAATAAAGTTACCTAGAGCTCAAGTCTCTTCAGTCTGGACCCAAAGAAATCTGACATCCCCTGAATCTTTTTAAATTTCCTTTGTTTTTATTTTTTTAAGTCAGCATGCATTCCACACAACGTTCTCGTGAGCCAGGTGCTGGGGTCACTGAGGTGAAAAAACAAGAACCGTGCTTTAGAGACCACACAGTTTAGGTTGCAACAAACGCCTGCCACTCCGTGTGGTGACTGTGAGGCTCAGAGGAAGGAGCCAGGCCACAGGCCACAGGTAGGTGGGTGCTGAGGACAGAATTAGGGAGTGGTTTCGTCAGAGAATGCGGCAGATGAGCCAGAGACCCAGTGACAAGGCGATAGTGTGTGTGTGTGTGTGTGTGTGTGTGTGCCTGCGTGGGTGCGTGCGCACACCAAAAAGAGATCCTGTGAGAGGCAGCTGACAGTGTTCGAAGTGACCGGTGAAACAAGCATGAAGCTGCAGAAGGTCCTTTCCAAGGATTTGAAATCGGATAAAAGTGATGCTGAGTCACCTTGGCTAGGGCATGGATTTCTTCAGGCTGTTTTTTTTCCCTCCCCTCAGGTTGAGAGCAAAGACAATAGGAACTCAGTGCCCACTTGGAAAGGAGAGTAAGGAAGATAAATTTGTTATTTGAAAGAATAAAAAACAGTGAATTATAAATGACATGAAAAGAATGGAAGAAGGTCGACCTGTTTACAGTGCTGGGCACTTGCTGCACCCCCACCCCCTCATTGTCCCTGGCCTTTCTGAGGCCTCCCTTCTCATGGGGCTTTGCCAGACTGCCCCCAGTGAGCTGCCCCTGTTCTCTAAGGCCTTGCAGGGCTGACCCCTGGCTTCCCTCTGTTGCTCTGCACCTGCCTACATCTTATCACCTGTATTTGTGCTGTTCCTGAGGACCCAGACCTGCTTTCCTTTCTAGTGTTGAGGACTTGCAGTGCCTTCCCAGCCCTGGAAGGGTAACCTGAAGTCAGTATAGGCATAGGCAGCACACTGGCTCTACAAGAGCCTCTGCCTTGATTGTCTTGTTAATCTTGATTGCCAACTTGACTGGATTAAAAGAGCCCTAGAGAGTGGTTGAATTGTGAGGGCACTAATCTTATCAGTGAGTTAATCTATGGATGAGTTCATAGCCAAAGGAACTGATAGGAGGAAAAGCCTCGCTGGAGGAAATGGCTGAGGGTAATGTGACCTTTGGGGCTGCATCTGCTCCGCGTCCCCACCACCCTCTAGCTCTTTCTAGCATGCTCTGCTTCCTGTGCATCAAGAGCTGAGCAGCTTTCCTGTCCTGCTCTTCTGCCTTGATGTTTGTGCTTTGGAGCCTGCCGACTGTGGACTGAAACCTCTGGAACTGTGAGCTAAGTTAAACCTCTTCACCTTTTAAACTGCAAGTACAAGGTATCTTTCCCCACAACGGGAAAGCTGACCAACTCAGAAAATTAGTATCCGAGAAGTGAGGCCGTTACTGTGCCTCTACCTGACCATGTGGTTCAGAATCCTTTGGAACTGGTTTGTGGGAGGAATTTGGGCCAATTTGAAGAGGCAGGCCATGGACGCTCTAGAAGGCTGAGAACAGAGCTTGACAATCAATTCTAGTGGCTATTCAGAAGACCAGAATGCGGATAGGAATGTTAAGAATAAGGACCTATGAAGTTCTGCCTGGGAAGAAGCACTCTAATGGGAACTGAGTTAGAGGACATGCATGTTATATTTTTACAAAACATCTGTATACATTTTTGCCCTGCCCTAAAATTTTGTGTGCGGCTGAGTTTAAGGGTGGCAGATTAAGTGATATGACACCAGAAATTTTAAGGCTCTCTAATGTACAGGCTGTGGCCTAGGTACTGCTGATTTATACCAGATTTATAGTGAGAACTTGGAGCAAAAAGCAGAGCAGAATTATGTTAAAATTTTTCAGTTTAGTCACAAAAGAAGCACACATAAAGTTGGGACCCATAAGGTGTGATTACTAAGGTTAGGGGCCAGGGACATAGCTCAGCAGAGCACAATTACAAAGAAGTCAAGTGCTTTGTACTGAGTTAAAAAGAAAGATACCTTAACAGCATCTGAGAAAGCAGCCAGACCCCGTGGATCACAGGCTTAAGTGTGCTCAAGTGTAACCTTTCATTTCAGAAAAGAGCCCCTGGCCTCTCTGCTCGAGTACCTGCCTAGCTTGCTCAACTTCTGTCTTTCATCTGTTTGCTTCCTAGTGTAGGCTATATTCCCACCTTTGGGGTGCTTGTTACCTCCTTGTGCTTCAGTGAAACTACTAACCCCAGGCGAATGAATGCCTTAAAACAACAGAGTCCTATTTTCTTTAACCCTTATGGAATCTCACACAGAGTCAATGTTTTAAAAGACAAAATAATTTTCATCAATAGGATGATGGGGAATAAACTGAGATTTAGCCAACAGAAAATCACTTAACAGTGAGCATGTATGAGCTACACTATATAATATCAACATGGTACGATCAGCAATATAAGGTCGAGTGACAAAAGGACATTTAGAAGCCTGTAAAAAGAAAGATTTTTGTGAAGTTCACAACTAAGGATACTAATTTATGTTAAACAGAATCACAAAGTTCTGATGTTGCAAACTAGGGCGACAATAGATAGCAATTATGTACTGTACATCTCAAAAGCCAGAAGAAAGGATTTTGAAAGTTCTCAGCACAAAGAAATGTTTGAGATCTGTTTAACCTGATTTAAACATTATTCAATATATATGCACATATAAGTGTGTAAACATTATTATGCATAACTAGATATTAATTAGAGTATATATTAACTATGTGTATATATTAATTAGAGCATAGAAGGGTGGTTACCTCTGGGTGGAAGCCAGAGCTTCGGGTAGGGTTTCATAGTGGGCCTTGATGATACTCTAGTTCCCAGTATTTTGCTTCACAACTTACCTACAAAGGGTGTGAAGCTAAGTATAGTGTGTAAGTGGGGGGTTAAGTACTTGAGGGAGCTGGACCTGCTGTTTCTGCCTGCCTGAGACCTGTCATCTCAGAGCCAGAAGCAGTTTGGCAGAGGTTCAGGTCTGCATGTAGATCTTCTGCACTCGAGCTCATGTGTTGTAGTAGAAGGCTTACAAGGAGAACAATTTAATAAAAGACACATAATTTATAAGATTATCTTATAATATTCACCCAAAGAGTCAAATGTAGAAGATCACCATGGATCTGTCCATATGCTAGAGGTTCAAAGAATCCAGTTAAGGGCCGCCATTCCATAGCAATAGCAACTCTAAATTCCATAGGAACTCATGTCCTCCATGAGCCCAGCTGGGGGCCTAGAACCCACCGTACTAACCTTCACAACTCCAGCTAGAGGCCTGGAACCCATGACAATGTCTCAGGCAAGTTTGTACCAACGATCTGAACCAGAGAAGAACTGAAGGAAGCTAGACAGTCTATACCAGCTGGATCTGAGCCAGCAGGCCAAGAAATGTGCACTACAGACAGAAGCAACATTCAAAGGAGGGACTGTTATGGATTCTCAACACAGAAACCAGACCTGAGTCCAAATTAAAATTTAGTCTGAGCCATTTATTACCAGACCTGGGACCACTTGACCATGCTCATGCAGGAGAGGACAAAATCGTGACCAACCTTAGAAATATAGAGGTTTTAAAGCTAGAAACCGCATCTCGCTTGGTAAACAAATTTGTTATTTCACACATTATCAGAGGTGCACAAGCTGTGGGTGGCGATCCCGGTGGGAGTCGAACGACCAAAACACAGGGGTCACCTAAAGCCATCGGAAAATGTGATTTATTTGGAATTACAGTTTTGACATAGCCACCAAAATTATTTTTTGGTTTGGGGTCACCGCAACATGAGGAACTGTATTGCGGGGCCACAGCATCAGAAAGATTGAGAACCACTGCATTAACTCATCACAGGGACCAGAGTTCCCTTGAAGAACACTGCAGCCATATTCAGCAACAGGGAGGTCCTGAGCTCTTCTAAGGGTGAACACAGCTGAGTTCGCCTCAGGGGAACCAGCACATCAAGCTCCTCCGAGAGGGTCAACAGCCCACCATCCTCCCCTCCAGTTCCCCTTTCACACTGTTGGCAGTGATCCATCCACACCCAAACCATGCTGATGCAGTCAGCTGGTATTAGAAGTTTCCCAGTTGATCCACCATAGCACGTCTGATTCTGCCGCGTACAGTCCTAAGGGCAGAACATACAATCTGTAATTGTTCCCCTGAACAATCCATTTGCAAAAGAACAGTGGTGATCAGAATAGCTTCTACCAAGGACTTCAGGATTTTGCAGGAGAGAGGCTGGAAGGTGTTTCCCTTGTTTGCCTTATAGCAGGCGATTAAAACCTTCATCATTGGGCGAATTTGACTCAGCCCTACTCCCACAACTTCTTTTCTGCTGCCTTTACCAGAGACCTTTTCTTCTTTTGGTCCATTTCAATCTGTACTCAAACTCTTGAATTCTTCCCATGGCAATGGGCTTTTCCCCTAGAATCAAAGTCTCCATCACATAGATAGATTTTACCCTGTCCCATTGTCAGTGGAATGCCTGGTCATGTCTCTCAGTGAGGAAGAATGAAACTGCAGTGAAGGAAATAGGTGCAAGCAAATTTATTTAAAAGGTAAAAAAGTAAAAGATATAATGGCAAGGACGTGGAGCTCCTGTCAGCCAGGGGTTGAGTAGAGTGCACAGGGGTTTCTTAGGGTCCACTCAATGCAGTGTTCCCATGGGGTTTCAGTTACTTTTCTCTTATTGCTGGGACAAAAATATCCAATACCCAACATTAAGGAAGGAAAGGTTTATTTAACTCACAGTTAGTGGAAGTTTCAGTCTATACTTGGCTGCCTCCAAGGCAGAGTGGCACATGGCACAGAGCAGCTGTTTGAGGTGGCGGCAAAGAGAAAGAGCAAAAGTGCTGCAGCAGCTCAGGCAGCCAGGCAGCCCCTTTCCCCTCCTTACCTTGTAATGCAAACTACCCATCCCAGGGCCAGGGTAGAGCGTGCACACCTCCAACCCCAGCATTGGATCAAGAATCAATCACAAATTCCAAAAGCTGCCCCATGACTGCATGAGGCTTTGTGGAGACAACTAGACACAAACCATAACATCCAGTGTCCGTAAAGCCCCTGGGCCCTTGACCCTATGGCCTGCCTAACCATGCTCTAAGGAGCTCCCAGGTAGCCAAAAGGTCACCAGTTAGATGTTTTTGTAAGATTCCTCAAGGATAGTGACTCAGCCGAGTCCATCTGGGCTTCCAGCTTCATTTTGGAGCTGCTGTCTATAGTACCTAATAGAATCCGAACTCCTGGGTACTAATTCCTGTCATACCATTTTCTGCTCCAGATATACAAGCTCCCTGTCCCTCTTGTCGCTAGCTAACAAGGGGCTTTCAGTTATCCAGATCTGTTCTCTTTATGGGAGTGTATTCCTGCTACCCAGCATAATCATTAACATGCCTCCTTTGTGTTCTCAAAAATTACTTAATTAAGACAATAAATTGTATGTTTCTTGCTGTAGGTTACTGTCCTCCATTAAGGAGCTATGCATTTAGAGCTTATCTGATTTTTCAAAAGACAGATGGCAGCTTTGGTGCATGTGCCCAACGCGCTGGCTGGGGCTGAGCTATGTCCGCCCGGTTCGAGGAGCGCAGTAGGGTGTTTCTGTGTGGAACACTGTGAGGCCAGTGGTACCAGACCCTGGAGGAGCACTCACGCGCTGGACATCTAGCACGGCTTGCAGAGCAGGCACGTGGTGCTGGCTGTGGGCGGCTGCGAGATCCCAAAGGGCAAACTCGATTCTACCATAGCTGATGAGGGAACATGGACTTTGGAGGACAAAAAAAATGGTCCGCATAGTTCTTACTAAGACAAAGAGAGATGCTGCAAACTGCTGGACTTCTCTTCTAGAATCTGAATACGTTGCTGATCCATGGGTGCAGGACCAAACGCAGCGGAAGCTTACTTTGGGAAGGTTCCAGAAAGAAAATCCTGATTTTGACTTCAGTGGAGCAGAAATCTCAGGAAACTGCACTAAAGGTGGACCAGATTTCTCAAACCTTGAGAAATAATTGCTGTTTTCTTAATGTATTCTGTGGATACTAACAAATGTTATCAATTTAATCAAAGGAGCAGATTATGAAACGGAAGAATGGATGCCTACAGCTAACAAATTGTAAAATATGTTTAAATATGATTCTAAAATGGAATTTAAATATGATTTACATAGGAAACATGCTATGAGAGCTATTCTATAGATATATGATAATTTTTTGAACTTTTTTTGCTTAGCATGAAGTTTTAATGCAGCATTTTACTAATTACATATTTAATTGTATTTTTACTATGAAAAACATTAACATACATAATGTGAAATGGAAGTATGCCATCAGGGAAAATTTTTTCTTTGCTAAATGTGACATAAGAATGACATTCAATAAACTCTTCTAAATAGAAAAAAAAAAAAAAAAGACAGATGGCTCTTGTAGGTCAGGGGCCCAAAGTTCTACATGTTTGTATGTTTGTATCACTTGTCTTAGGCATTTCCCATCATTGTGATACAAAACCCAAAACTCATAACATAAGCAAGAAGAGGTTTGCTTACGTTATTTTGGCTCACATTTTAGATATATCAGTCTATGTTTTGCAGGCTTAAACACGGGAATGACCTGGTAGAAAGTCAGGGGCGGATGAAAGCTGCTCATGTACTGGTACCCAAGAAGTGGAGAGATACAAGATAGACACTGGGAATAGAAATACACATCCCTAGTTCATGTCCCTAGTGACCCACTCCTGACCAGACCCCATCTTCCAACAGCAAGCCAGCTACATCACTCCCACAGTTCAACCACTTTCCTAAAGTCCCACTGGGGTACATGAGGCCTTTGAAGAGCAGTCCCTGTACAACCTATAGCATAATTCCTCTTGTAATATGCTCAATATGTATTTGTTAGAATAGGACAACAGGACTCAGGAGATAGCTGGCAGCATAAGCACCTGCCTGGTAAGCACAAAACTTGGAGTTCAATCCCTTGTACCTCACACAGTGCCAACCTGGAACCCTAGGTATGTCATGCAGGCCCCAAAACCATGTATGGTGGTGCATGCCTGTAATTTCAACACTAGACAGGTTGAGACAGGAGGATTACTATGAGTCCAAACTGCATAATGAGACCCTGTACCAAAAAATTAAAATAGGGCAATGTAAGTCAGAGTATATAGGGGCTAGGGAGATAGCTCCGAGGCACAAGTGCCTGCTGGGCAAGTACAAGGTCGTGAATTCGAACCCTGGTCCCACAAAAAAAGAAAAAAAGGGGCCCGGAGGGATGGCTCAGTGGTCTAAAGCGCCTGCTTGGGAAAGCTTGGGCAGCTTCAGGGACCGCGGTTCGATCCCTGGCACCACATGCTGCGCCAGCCCTGCCCTTCGGGCGGGCTGAGCCAGCCATAAAAATGAGTGAATAAACAAATAAAGGTTCTGAAACAGGAAAAAAATAAATAAAATAAAATAGAAAATTCTTTAAAAAAAAAAAAGTCAGAGTATATGGACAGGCCTGTATAGAGGACAGGGAGCAGGAAGGGGCCCATCCCAAGGAGAACATGCATTAATACCAATAACACTTTACAAACATGAAGTATGGACCAATGTATCAAGATAGATGGCTTTGACGATGGGCACTTTAATGTCAGTCTCAGTTCACCTTTACTTAGAGAAGAGGTGCCACAATGCATCATTTGAATTAAATAGACATTACTTTTCCAAATTTATGCATAGAAAGTATGAGATTAATGTTAATTGAAAATAACATACCATAGGCTGCATCTTATATTTATCCACTACATTTTCTTTTCTGACCTTGGCCGATAGCTGTATTTGAGAACCTCCCATGTTGTCAACTTCAGCCTTTGATATTCAGCTATTTCTACCTGGAGTTTCTCCAGAGCAGGTTCTTTCTGTCTTTAATTCTTGGACTCTTAAAGTGACATGGTAATTGACCTGTCAGTTTGGTTAAACCTCACATTACATTTGAGGCTTTAGGACCAGAAATCAAAGTGTCATGAAAAGCATATGTCCCTCAAAGGACAGAGTATATGTTGGTAGACAGTAATTTTCATATAATCTAAAACCTACTATCTTACATATTACAAAGGCAAAGATTAACTCTGAGTTAGCCTTGGGCTCACTTTTGTTTATTTATTTATTTATTTATTTATTTATTTTTTGGGCTCACTTTTGAAAGCTCATCTTCAAGCGATTCTGCTATCCGTGACTTCAGTAGTGTGGCCAGCTCAGATCATTTCCAGAAACTCAACAACATGGGTCATCATTAAAGGCAAAAAAGGATGAATTAAAGGAGTTTGTGCTGATTAAACCTTAAAATATTTGAGTAGTTGCAGCCAGGCACGGTGGTGCACACTTATATTCCCAGCACTTAGGAGGTAGAGGCAGGAGGATCTCCACCAGTTCAAATCCACCTTGGGCTATGCCATGAGTTCAGTACCAGCCTGAACTATACAGTGAGACCCTGTCTCAGAAGAATAAACAAGATACTTGGGTAGTTGATAAACTAGGCAGTAGAAGAACGACTATGTAGAATGAGCTTTTACGAGAACTGGGATTGTGCTTCTTTGACAAAATCAAAACTTAATGGGAAGTCAGGGAACATTTTGTCTCACCTAAATAATAAAAGTAAAGTCATAATCTTTTTCTTGCTTGAGATGAAGAAGACTGAGATGAATAGCAGTGAGCTGAGATGATAGAGAAATCTAACGGGAACATGGATCAACAGTATTTAACTATATTGCATAACTTGACTACTTTTTAGAAAGATAGAATTTTGTCTAGACTATTAAATAAGCTCTAGGAAAAAAAGAATAAGTTACTTCCTGCATGAGGGTTTTGGATCAGTTATGTGTTTGGTCAAGTGTTATTTGGCCAATATGGGTTTTCTCAGTGTCCTCCACCTTTTTGTCTGTCCTGACCAAAAACACAAAGTATCTTGACCACTTTTGGGACCTGGAGAGCTGCGTATTTTTTGAACCCAGTCCTTAGCCTTGAACATTACCAGGTATTTGGGGATAAAGGGGTTTAACTTATTACCTGAAACACCTTTCAGGGGTCATAAGACAAATCCCTTCTCCCTATACACACCATAACCCCATCCTATTTTGGACACACCTAGATAGGACATTGTTTTCTGTCACTGTCCTTTGCCAAGATTGCCACTGCCTCACCATAAGTAAGGTCCCTGATAAATGCCATGGGCTGATCACCCTGGCGCTTAATGCTCCTGTCTTGGAATCCTTTGCTGGCTGCACCTAGGAGATATGGGGCATTCCCTTGTGGGAAGTGCCCTGCTGTGAATTCAGCGTAACTCCAGCCTTGATCCAGTAAGACATAATATTGCAAGGGTGTCCTAAGGTGTTAGTCTTTTATTATAGTCTCAATTATAAAGTTGTTTTATTAATAATTACAGTAAGTCCCTGATTTGTGAACAAGTTTCATTCCGGGAGAACATTCATAAGTCAGATTTGTTCGTAATCCAACAGTAGTCTTACACAGTACACCTTAAGTTGTAGACTGACAGTAAATTAGTCAAAGCCTTTCTTAAAGATCCAAGGGAGCAGTTTGGAATAAGGCAGTCCTGTCCTCTGTGGGTGCAGGAGGGGGGCATATTTGTCTTTTTCTTTTTCCACAGAAGAATGCATTGTGCAGGTGAATAGCCCCACCCTGTCCTCCCAAAGATGCTCAAGGTGGTGGAAACCACATTGAAAAAGCAACTTCCAGACAGCTGAGGAAGGTAACTCAGGTACAACTCAAAGCTACAAGCCCAGAAATGCGCTTCCTTCCCAGATGCAGAGGGACTGCGGGTCCAGGGAGGTGCTGTGCTGGCCCTTCCCAGCCCAGGCTCTTGTCTGCTACAGCAGCACTGATCCCTGCTTGCTCCCCGGACACTCCAGTGCTTTGAAACCCTTTCTCTATCTCTGCACAGGCTGTTCTCTCTGTCCAGAATATCCTGCCTACCCAGGGGCAGGGCTGCATATGTGGTATTAGGGATCAAACTGCGGTCCCGGTGCAGTTGCCTAAGCTTGCCTAAGCAGGTGCTTTAGACCACAGAGTTATCTTGCTGGGCCTCCTAGTTTGTAGTTTAGCTGCTCTGTGAGGCCTTCTGTGACTCAAGGTTTCAGAAAGCTTAAGTAACTTCCTCACTGATCCTCTATGGATCTGCTACACACACACACACACACACGCGCACACACACACACACACACACACACACACACATACACCCTTCATTTCTCCTACAAGCATTCATTAGACACTCTGGGCCAGGCCTTGGGACAGCTTCTGAGGAAGGTTACTGACAGTCACTGGCGCCACTCCTCACCATAGTTGTGGTGATTAATCAGTTTGCTGTCACAGCACACAGTTACTGATGGAGCCCACAGCTGTTGTCTTCCTATTCCCAGGGCCCAAGTGAATTCAGATAGTAAGCTCTTGCTGCATCATTACTAATCACTGACTGTCTCCTCTGAGAGCTGTGGACTCCTCAAGCACCTGAGCATGATTCATTTGCAGATGTCCAGTTGCCTATCTGGACATTATGAGCAGAGTGGGGCCTATGTGCCTGTAACCTTACTAGAAAAGAGGCTGTGATGTGTAGAGCTCTTGTTCAGTAAAAATCTCCCAAGAAGTTTCATGAGAAGTAGGGTGGAGGAGCTGGGTGGGGGTCCAGATTGGACCCATGCTGTGCTGGTATAGAACGGAGTGTGAAGAGTGTCTTTTCATTGCAAAAAATATACTGGGAAATAACCACCCTCCTTGTAGTGATGATGTAATAAATCTGTAATGGTATGAGAAATGGAACTTAGAAAACTTGGGTAGGCATAGGTCTTCAGTAATTTAAGCAAGCAAACAAAATCCTGACTGACAATCAGAACTTTGGTTAAAGTGCTGATTTTTTTTTCTCCCTTTTGTGGTCCTGGCAGTTGAACCCAGGGTCTCATGCATGCTGAGCTAGTAATCTTCCACTGAGCTATCTCCCCAGCCTCTGGAAGATTTCTCATATAGACCAAAAAAGAAAAGCATTCGTTCATACCCAGGGATGAAGAAAACAAAAAAAGGAAGGAAGGGAGAAAGGAAAAGAAAGAGTAAAACAGAAATCATAAAACCTTTTTTTTTTACAAATAGATCTGGGTTCAGTTTCTGTTCTGACTCATGAGTGAGGGAGAACTTCAGTCACAGAGTTGATGTGAAGTGTAAGAAATGTGCCTGGAATAGTGTTTCTCTCCTTTTCTGAGCAGCACCTCACTTCCCATCCAAATACCCTGAGGGTTAAATGTGTGCTAAAATTCAGCCAATCATAAATAAGGGCTGGTTTGGGGGCTTGGCCACTTCAGCCTTTTGGTTAAACGAGAGAATAATCTCCTTTAAGACACATGTGGAATGGGCATCTGAGATGAATACACACTTCTCAGAGAAAGAAATTTAACAAGCCTATAAATACATGAAGAAATGCTCCACATCACTAGCCATTCATGAAATGCAAATTAAAACAACACTTAGATACCATCTCACCCCAGAAAAAATGGCCATCATAAAGAGAATGGCCATCACAAATGTTGGAGAGGCTGTGGGGAAAAAGGAACCCTTCTCCACTGCTGGTGGGAATGCAGACTGGTGTAGCCATTATGGGAAGCAATGTGGAGACTCCTTAAAAAATTAGAACTGGAAATCCCATTCAATCCAGCTATCCCCCTACTGGGAATTTTCCCGAAAGAGCTGAGAACATTATATCATAGTGATACCTGTGCATCTCTGTTCATAGCAACACAATTTGTGATAGCCAATTCTTAGAAACAAACAAAATGCCCATCATCTGAAGAATGGTGGAAAAAGATGTGATATTTTTATACAATGGAATATTACTCAGCTATAAAGAATGATAAACTAGAAGACTTCATATATAAGTGGCTGTATCTTGAAGATATACTCATAAGTGAAATAAACCAGACTTATATGTATAAATATTGTATAATCTCCCTAGTGTAAAAACTCAAAAGAAGAAATAAAAATGGAAAGGCATAACACAACTGAATGGAAACTAAGGTTTTAAGCATTAAACAATGAAGCAACTACAAACAAAAACGATAGGAAACATGGCAGGAGTGAAACCATACATTCATATATGCAGGTTGAATTAGATCATGGTCCTAAGAAACACCAAAATATTTTTCACACTGAGGAGGATAGCAGTGGGTAACACTAAAATTATGCTTGGAATGCCTGCCATTCTTGTCTTTTAGATTTGTGCTGCTTCTATGTAATTTCAGTTACTGCTATACTCTCTCTCAAATGATTGGTTTACAAGAAAACAAAAAAGGGTATTAGATGAAAGTAAGAGACTAGGAAAAATGCCTTAGGTTCGACCAGCTACAATTTTATATGTACTTAGATTTCTAAATGTCTGTGTAAAAATGTATAACTGCTTTTATCACATTGTATAGGGATTTATTAGAATATCAATGATTGATGGAAAATACCAATTCCAAGTTAAGTGTAAGATGTTTGATATTCAGAAAGACAGTGATGTTAAGCTCAAGTAGCTGTAGAGTAATCATATCACGAAACTTCTCTTCTGAAGGGTTAAAAAGTAAGTTTACAGACCAAAAATTAGAGGAAAAGGAGGAATTTTTGTAGACTGGAAATCTACAAGGATTGCCAATATTTTGGCTCTAGCCCTTTAGGGCCAGTGAGGACTCAGGACATAAGACAACCTGTGTTATAACAGCCTGTAACTCAGTGGTTTCCCACATTTTCTGTCCAAGGAGATTATGGGAGCACAGAGGAAAGGGATAGATGATGTATAGTGTGCCTAAGGAGAGTCACCCAGAGAGAAAACATTCTCTCAGGCTTTCACAGAGAGTAAACTGGTCAAACAATGGGCATCACTCATTCAAATAGCTGACACTGACAACAGTTCTACAAAGCACTGTACCTGGTTTCAAAGTAAATCCTGAGGGGATTTGACTGACCTTGTCAGATACAAAAGTTACATGTTTTGTTACGCAGGTCTTGCTTCAACTTGCTCTTAACCATCCAGCAGAAAGGTTTAACCACAAAGCATAAAATGTAAAGATAGATTAGAATGGTGAGCTATAAAAGGCTTAAATCAACAGCTTCCAACATTGCCAGTTCTGCCAATAATCCCTTGTGATTATGGAATACTGGACTATATATACAACTACTTTATCTTAGTTCAATGAAAAGAAATTTTTTGTACTAACATTGATTTAAAAAATTATCATGTCTACACCCTGTGCTCTGTATAACTACTATGAAGACAACAATATGCATTGTATCAATTATTGAGAATATATTACTATCATGTTTTTGAAAATGTCACATTGTTATTTCAAAAAAAACCCCAACTACATAAAAAAAGACACATGTGGAAACTTTTAGATTCTTTATATGTGTTATGAACTGGGAATTTAAATCTTTGAGCTGTTATTTTGCTCTATTAATTTGTCTTCATATTTAGAAGCTTTTAGATTGTTTATGTATATCTGGAGCTCATGATTTTCCTTCAGTAGTTTGTACAGGAATGTTAAAAGCAATCAGACAGCATCATTACATTTCCTACTTTTCTAAAAATGATCAGAAGTATTGTTTATAGAGTCATCAAAGGCAGAAGAGAATTTGGGGGGCCTTTCTCACTTTGCTATGTGCCCCTTACCCCAACACTGCCATCTAGTACTCCCACCAGAGGCCTAGAGCAATGGATCCATCTCATCTTGGACTGGAACCTCAAAAATCATGATCCGGAATGAGACTTTTTCTTAAGTTGATTATCTTGGACATTTCATTATAGTGACAGAAAGCTGACTAACACAAAGTGTAAATGTGAAAGGACCTAGCATAAGACTATAGAGGTGTATGAGAGGTTGGGTTTTATAGGAAAGAGGTCCTGAGAGGAGGAAAAGCTGCCGGAGGGGTGACCCTGAGAACTGGCCAGCACTAACCATCGCCTCAACAAGTTGGAATTGAGGACTTCAGGGCCTAATAGAATAAATTTACGAAAATGTTGAAAGTTACAAGTTTGTGAAACTCTTCCACATTTATTCAGTGAGTCCAGATTTAAATTAGAGATAACAGCCGGGCGTGGTGGCACACACCTGTAATCCCAGCACTTGGGAGGCTGAGGCAGGAGGATCGCTGCGAGTTCGAGACCAGCCTGAGCTACAAAAGTGAGCTCAAGACCAGCCTGAAATGCATAGCAAGACCCTGTCTCAAAAAAAAAAAAAAAAAAAAAAAAAAAAAAAAAAAAAAAAAAAAAAAAAAAAAAAAAAAAAAAAAAAAAGACAAAAAGACAAAAAATAAATTAGAGATAACTGGGCCCCTTTTCTTCTGAGTTTCTTTTCTACAAAGGAGAAATGGAAGAAAGACTGGAGAAAAATAAAAGCATATGCTTACAGTTATAGCATATAGCACAATTACCATAATAAACTCTGTACCTATGAAATCTCCAGGGGCAGAAATATCTCTTTTAGGCCTCAAACATCAGA
>PVJA010044410.1:0-16111 GCA_004027025.1 Myocastor coypus | reverse complement strand
TCCAACATCACAAGCTTCACTGGTGGCCCACTGCAATTGCAAAACATTTGACTGTATATATATCTGCTTCCTCTTAGTCCAAAGAGAAGTATATTCTTTTCCCTTTTTTTTTCTAAGCAACATCAATAGGGAGGTGGGTCATGCCCACACACTGTACTCTGTACAATGATTGTGAGGACAATGTGCAATATGTCAACTTTCAAAGAAAAGAAAGGGGAAAAGAAAAAAAAAGTAATGTTGATTTAGAAAGGTTAATGTTTAATTGTTTGATCAATCTTATATACCTATATGTATTAATATAAACTGATCTGATGATGAAAATATGTAATATAACCATTGTTAAATTTAAACAATAAAAAATTGAAACTCAAAAAAAAAAAAAAAAAAAGAAAACCTCTCCAGGCTGTGTATGAATATCAAAGTCTGACACCTTTGAGGACTTTGTAATGTTTCTCAATGCTGAATGGACATGGGAATTAATTAAAGAGTTTCTGCATATGTTGCTTAGATCCAGTGACTCTGATTAACTAATTCTTAGACAGACCCTGAGCACTGGTAAATTTTAATAGATCTGTATGCAATGCTCAACTAGACAGAATTAAGAATAACTGTAATATACAGGCCCTCACTTAACACAATTTCGGTATCTTCCCTCGCTTACCTTTCCATATAAATTTAAAGTATTTCACTGGCAACCTCATCCTATCTAACATGCTACATGAACTTGATCAATATTGAAAGTCAACTTACCATTTTGAGATTGACCTTCAGATCCTGTCATGGGTATGATATAGCAATGTCCACTGCATGACATCACAAAGGTGGCCAAGACCAGGAGGGCTCCCAGCAGAGTATTCTGAAATGTAAGAAAAAACATAGTGGAGAATGAGTGGATAGTGTCTACCTTGACTGCAGGTCATACAGGTCTCCATGTAGGGCTCTGGGATGTGGCAATGAATGTGGAACTTCTTTCTTTAGGTGATCCAGAAAGGCAGCCAGCATCCAGAGCCACTGAGTAAACAATGGACAGATGAGCATGTGTGTCATGAAGCCCGTAGCTGAATGCCAGTGTGTTTTCTCAACATGGAGGAAATTTGGAAAACCCTTGAGGATCAGAAGATGTTTCAGCTATTTTACAAAACTCATAGAATGTCAAAGAATGAGGATAAGAAAGGGAAGTTTTGAAAACAAAAAAAATGGACAAAGTCATAAAGGGGAAAGAACACACATTTTGAGGCTGGCAGAATATGTGACTATAAATATAGGTTATAACACTGTCTTAGTGTCTTTCCTCACCACTGAGACATCATACCTAACATCCACAACTTAAAGGAGGAGATTCTTTGAGACTAGTTTAAAATTTTAGGAGTGCTGGGCTGTGGTGTAATCTTAGCACTTGGGAGGCTGAGGAAGGAGGATCAGTGTGAGTTTGAGATCATCCTGGGCTACAAAAAGTGAGCTCAAGGCCAGCTTGAACTGCATAGCAAGACTCTGTCTCAAAAAAAACAAAAAAAATGTAGGAGTTTCAGTCATTAAATGATCAGTTCCTTGGTAAAAGGGACTGATGTGGAGAAGATTTTCTCCTGTTACCTGAGAGAGAAAGAGAGAGAGAGAGAGAGAGAGAGAGAGAGAGAGAGAGAGAGAGAGAGAGAGAGAGAGAGAGAGAGAGAGACAGAGACAGAGACAGAGAGAGACAGAGAGAGACAGAGACAGAGACAGAGAGAGATGACAGAGAGAGACAGAGAAAAAGAGGTGGAGAGACCCAGAGAGAGACACACACACACACAGAGACAGGGAGACACACACACATAGAGAGAGACAGACAGAGAGAGACCAAAGGAGGAGTTCAAAATAAGCCCTTCCACTTTGCACCCACTGTGACCTTCCTCTTCTGACCAGACCGTGCCTCTTAACAAATCAGCTAGCATGCCCAAATAATCCAACTACTTTGCAAAAGTCCCACTTTCACTGAATGCGGATTTGATGGACCAACTAGAAATAAACCATAAAAGGCAGGTTGCAATATAGACTACTTTTAGAGATGTACCAATATCCATAACACAAGGGACTATCCAGACAGCTCAGCAGATTAAAGTGCCTGCTTAGGCAGGCTCAGGGGCAGGGGTTCGATCCCCAGAATACTGTGCCAACCCTGCCCCTGAGACATGCTGAGGCTGCAACTGAGACTGGGGGTGGGTGGCGCATGTCTGTAGTCCCAGCACTTGACAGGCTAAAAACAAGATGATCACTATGAGTTAGATCTGTGTAGTGAGACCCTGTAGACCTTGTACTAAATATATTAAAAGAAAAGAAAAAGAAAGTGGCATTTCACACAGAAAACACAGAGAAATGCCAAACACAGGAAAGCTCACCTACACTGTAACAAGTATGAAAACATGGAGACAAAATGAATCCATGATGGAAGGCCAGCATAGTAATATAATTTGCCCCACTCACAGGGCAACAGAGGAAATGGTATATTCACAGGGATAATTTCTGGGGAAGAATGTTCCTGGAGGGCAGGACTTATTTTGTCTGTAAAATGAGACATAAATTGCAACTCTGAAATTACATATAATTCTACAAATCTCTCACACAGGAACCCAAGAATTAATGGAAGGAATAACTACTCAGTTTTACAGAATCAAAACAGTATAAAATGTGTTAAGATTTTTTTTAAAACTCCCAAGTGTTCATTATGCTGTTCATATTGAATTGTAAGTAATACACACAACATTCAAACTTAGGTTACATTGATCATTAGGTGATATGCAGAAGAAAAGCACAGACAGCCAATTACAGTAAGGAGCACATTTTTCATTTTCTCTTTCTTTCTTTCTTTCTTTCTTTCTTTCTTTCTTTCTTTCTTTCTTTCTTTCTTTCTTTCTTTCTTTCTTTCTTTCTTCTTCTTCTTCTTCTTCTTCTTCTTCTTCTTCTTCTTCTTCTTCTTCTTCTTCTTCTTCTTCTTCTTCTTCTTCTTCTTCTTCTTCTTTCTTTCTTTCTTTCTATATGAAATTCCTTATCTGCTAATGTGAGGCAAGGGCTCTACCCCTGAGCAGTACCCCCAACCCAGTTACCTACCATTGTGAAGAACAGCACTCTTTACAGGTAGGTTCCCAGGAGCAGTCACACAGAGCATTTATATGTAGGACAAGTCAGAACACATTCAACATCATTCTGAAGGATCTCTCATCCAGAACCCATGAAATATTTATAGAGGGCTCATTATCAACAGCAGACTATAAATCTCAGATATTGTATGAGTTATTTATTTATTAGAGCTTGTCCCCAATTGTGTGCTTACCATGTCTCCAACCTGATATGTATTTGTCATCAGCCTAAGTGGGAGGAAGAGAAAGAATTCACCTCACTGAGCTTTAACACTATACTGGATGGATTTCTAGGCACACAGTATGTGCTTGATTTTACCAACAAAAATACAAGGAATAAAAATTCTGGTCTTTACTAAAGACATACAAATAGCAGTACAGGTAAGCCTGTGCTTAGGGTCTGATATGAGTGAGCAGGAAAGCACCAAGACATACTGTGGGCCATGGGAGAGTCAACCACCCGCCCTGCACTCAGGTTGATTTGCAAGTTTCAAACCCCATGAACTTTCTAAAATTCTCTTCCAGTCATCGCTCTTTGTTCCATGGGGCATCAAGAAAAGCTTTCACTTGCTCCAGAATCTCTTTTATGGGATATAGCTGGGAGAAACTTCACAGAACTAAAAACAGAAGTATCTATAATTCAGTAGTCCAACTCCTGGGTATACATCAAAGGACATGAGCACTTGTGCTCTCTCGTCTCCTTCAGTGTTACTTGAAATAACCAGGATAAGGACTCAACCATTGCCTAATGAATTACAAAGGATAAGGTCTCAACCTTTACCTGACGAATGAATAAAGGAAGAGTGAAAAGTACATGCTTTGGAATACATAGTGATCATAAAATTGGTGAAAAGCTGTCATTTGTGACAATAGGAGTGGAAAAGAAATTTTGTTACTTTTAATAAGAAATAACAATGAGACAATTTCAAAACACGTTAGTAGGACAGCCACAGTACTTAATACAAGGCATATAGTTGTCTTTATAGTAGTTTTTCACAGTACAAGATGAGGACATATTAACTTTTCTAAACACTATTGGTAGAAATATTTCTTCTCATTGAACAGAAAGTAATTGTATGCATAGTCCCATATTCCATAATACTAGTGGGTTATTAACAGAACTGGCAATGTTGGAAGCTGTTGACTTGAACCTTTTACCGCTCAGCGTGCTAAACTGGCTTTACTCTTTATGCCTCATGGTTAAACATTTCTGCTGGATGGTTAAGGCCAAGTAAAAGCAAGAGTTATATAACAAAACACGTAACTTTTGTATCTGACAAGGTCAATCAAATCCCCTCAGGATTTACCTTGGAACCATATATAGCATTGGTAGAACTTTCATCAGTGTCAGCCATCTGGATGAGTCAAGGCCATTGCTTGACCAGTTTGCTCTCTGTGAGAGCCTGAGAGAATGTTTTCTCTCTAGGTGGCTCTCCTTAGGTACAATATACATTATCAATCTCTTTCCTCTATGGCCCCATAATCTCCTTGAACAGAAAATTTGGGACATCACTGAGTTATAGGATATTACAGCATAGGTTCTCTTGTGTCCTGAGTCCTCACTGACCTTGAAGGGCTAGGGCCAAAATATTGGCTATCTTTAGAGCCCTTCCTTTTCTTGAATATTTTGGTCTGCAAACTTAAGTTCTTAACTCTCTAGAAGAGAAGCTTGGTGCTACTATTACTCTATAACATTGGTACTTTTGCTTAACATCACTGTCTTTTTGAATATCAAATGCATTAGACTTGGAATTGATATTTTCCATAAATCATTGATATTCTAATAAATCCCTATAAAATGTGATAAAAAGTTATGCATGTTTACACAGAAATTTAGAAATCTAAGCATGTACAAAATTGTAGCAGGTCAATCCCATGGCATTTTTCCTTGTCTCTCATTCTCTTTTATTACACTTTTTTGTTTTCTTTTAAAATGAACATTTACTTGAGAGAGAGTATATCAATAATTGAAATTACATTAGAAGTAGCACATATGTACAAGACCAGAATGACAGGCATTCCAAGCATGGTTTTAGTATTACATACTGATATTCTCAGTGTCAAATACCTGTTGGAGATTCTTAGGAGCATTTTCTAATTCATACTGTGTATATAAATGAATGATTTTTCCCCTGCAAAGTTTCCTGACTTTTTTGCTTGCTGGCTCTTTGTTGTTTAATCCCTAAGTTTTTGGTTTCTATTCAGCTGTGTTATGCCTTTTCATTTTTGTTTCTTCTTTTGAGTTCATACATAAGGGAGACGATGTAACATTTTCATATGTAGGTCTGGTTTCTTTCACTTATGAGCATATCTTCAAGATACATCCACTTACATATGAAGTCTTCTACTTTATCATTCTTTATAGCTGAGTAATATTCCATTGTATAAAAATAACACATCTTTTTTAACCATTCTTCAGATGATGGGCATTTTGGTTGTTTCCAAGACTTGGCTATCACAAATTGTGCTGTTATAAACATAGGTACACAGATATCACTATGATATGATATTTTCAGTTCTTCCTGAAAAATTTCCAGTAAGGGGACAGCTGGATTGAATGAGATTTCCAGTCCTAGTCTTTAAAGGAGTCTCCACACTGATTTTTGTAATGCACCAGTCTGCATTCCTACTAGCAGTGGAGAAGTGTTTTTTTGTCCCCACAGCCTCTCCAGCATTTGTTGTTGTTTTATTTCTTCATGGTAGCCATTGTTTATGGGGTGAGATGGTGGAAGTAGAAATTTTTATTAAGAGAAATAGACATAGAAATAATGTTGCCCCATGATGCAGAAGCAGCTGTAGCACACATGGACCCAAAGGAGACACACCTGCTCCACCCCCCAACCAACTCTGTGGTCAGGATTCTGGGCTCTGGGCATGTCTACCTGCTGACTTTGAACTGGCTCTATATTTTGTTTTATCTGAGCATGAAGGAGTAGTGGTGTCAATCAATGACCTGCTGATGAACAATTCCAATGCTGGGGACAGAAGATAAGAGTGGAGGGCCAGCAATCCATGGAGTAATGACAGACCTGGCCTGTAGCATTAACCCCACGGAAAGCTCACAGCTATTTTTAAATATTTTATTCTTTATTAGTACACATTTCCAGTGCATAATGATTGCATTCTTTTTTTATGTTATGGCCAGCTTATCCTGCCCTGGTGGTGGGGCTGGAGCAGCATGCGGTGTTGGGCATCGAACTGTAGTCCCTGAGTGCTGGCCTAAGCTTGCCTAAACAGGTGCTTTAGAACTCTGCGCTATCTTTGTCAGCCCATGATTGCCTTTTTAAATTGCAGTTGGTGCATGTACATAGCACATCATTCTTCATTCCCTTACCCTCCTGTCCTTTTTTCCAAGAGCTGTTATGAACCACAAAAACAAACTAGGGTTTCACTCTGAGAGTGACTTTTCCCCAGCAGGGCAGAGTTGGAATCCATCTCCATTGTTAGTGGAAATATAGTACAATATAGTAAAGCACTACAGGCATCTGTATGAAGCCCTTCAAAATGCAAGAAAGAAAGAGAGAAAGAAAGAAAGAAAGAGAGAGAGAGAAAACTAAAAATAGAAATCCCATTTCTTCCAGCTATTTCCTTTTCAAAGTATCTTTTCAAAAGAGTTAAAGACGTGTTATAACAATCATATATGCATATCCAGGTAAATAGCAGAATAATGCATAATGTGAAATTTTAGCACAATATATAGATATGTATCAAAAGATGAATGCATTACTGAGAACTGATCAGAACTTTAGATATGTTACAGGGATGATGGAGAATAGAGAAAGATAAACAAATTTCAGGGTACAAGGGGTGCCAGGAGGAGTTTTTCTCTAGCACACTGGCTAGGCTAACTCTGTAGTTGGCTCAGTATTGTCAGCTAGCAAAAAATTTAGAAGGAGGAGCAGCACACAATACATGGAATAGCAACCATAGAAAATAGGTGGATAAAGGGTAAATCAATGAGGAACCAGATTTTATCTAAACTCAAATGCCTATATTTTGACAGCTGTCCTGAGCAGATGCTAACTTGCTTCAGAAGTGCATTCCACCTATAGCGATGGCTTTTGATACACTTCTCTGTTCCCAAAGCAAGGTCACACTGATCTAGAGACTGGGGGACTTAAATCACATATTAGGGCCCACATGATCTATTACATAGTCTGGTCTTGAATAGATCATCATTTTTTGCTTTTGTACTGCAGCAATTGAGACAGCTGGACTTGAGGTTGAATGACATCCAAGTACTGTGTGGTTTGGCTTCCCATGTGGCAGGTTATACGTAAAACTATCAGACAGAAACACCTTAATTTAATCAAGTCCCTTTAAAATTCAGGATGGGCTTTAACATAGTTCCTTGGATTAAACTGATCAACAGTATCAGCAAATTTATGCCAACCTTGAATTTGTTTATTAAATTTTTGGGTTTGTTGAGAATAGCTAATTCATCCTTTTGTAGAGTTTTTATTTTTATTTATTTATTTATTTTTGGTGGGACCAGGGTTTGAACTCACGACCTTGCACTTGCCCAGCAGGCACTTGTGCCTCGGAGCTATCTCCCCAGCTCCTTGTAGAGTTTTTAAATCAGCCCTTTTATTACTGTGTGTGCTTCCACCCATGTTCCTGAGAATGAGTAAACTGAGCACGCGTGGGAGGAGCCATACAACTCTGAGAAACAGCAAAATGGCACTGTAGGCCCTGCTGCAGCTAAGGCACCCACTACTTCCCAATCTCCCATCCACACAACAGTGGTCTCTGAAAGGCTGATGTGTGACTGATTTTGCATCAGTAGAATGCTGCTTATTCCAGGGTTTGTCTTCAGTTCTGGTTCAGTTTTTTATGAAATAAGAACTCTGTGCAGAACGAACAAGAGCTAGAGAAGACACAGAAGCACTGGAAATTAACAGAGACAATTTCGGTAATAATCAGTCCTTTCCTTTTCATTTGTTGCACAACGTGTTCAGTAAGTGATTACAATAGGTAAATAACAGGAGTATCTTCAGCCCTTGGCTCAGGGAGGTTTACTGGCATCAAGGTTCCTGGCATGCACCTTAAGACTAGCCAGGATTTATTAACTAGGGTTCTAACTAATGCACAATGGCTCAGTGTACACTCCTTGTGCATTAAATAGCTGTGGTTGCATTCAATAGTACTACTTATAGAGACATAAGGGTTATGAGTACTTGTGGAAAATCATGTGGTCTTATTTTTCTCAAATAGAACATTTTATGCATTTGTAGTATATTTAGCCATATGCCTTTTTGGCAGCTGATTACTATAATAAGGACCAGTTTCCCAAATATTTTCTGAAGCGATCCAGGTTTGTCATTAATGATGGCCTACAGCAATGGGGCCTAAAAGTGGACCCATGTCATTCAAGTTGTCCTTCAGTATGACAATTCAAAAGAGCAACTTTTCCATAGTAGTCAGTGTACCAGTACCATTTGACTGTATGCTAAGCTGAATGATTATTGTCTCTCTTATTAATTTTACTTGGGGAAACTAATCTATAAACACAAATTGATTTGGTACATTTTTACCCTCTGAGTCCTTTACAAGGACATGCTGTACTATTGCGTGCCTGTGAGGATTACAGGGAGTTCCTGTAATATGTTTAATATGCTAGAGCTTAACAAAGGAGAATAACTAACAAATGTATGAGGATTCATCATCTCTCTTGATTTGATGTGGGACTCCTATAGCAGGAAAAGCAGACAATTTTGTTGAACATGTCTTACATTTTCCCCACTATGGCAGGTAGCATGGACATAAATACATGGAATTATTTTAATTATCTAAATGGCTAGATATGAGTGACACTCATTTGCTATATTTCATTTTGTTTAAGGCCTAGAGGGTCTCATCCCTCAGCAGGAATAGGACAAGGATGGCAAGTAGGATAGAATAAGACAATCTTTTTAGCTTGTGATAAGGACAATCAAAACTCTTTTGTTAAAGCCTTTCTATTTTGATGATGGTATGCATGGGATGTCTTGCTAGGTCAAAAGGAGTAACATAAACTACTAAATAATCTGCCTGTTGGTTACCATGGGCTAAGAGTACTGGTAAATTGGAATGTGACCTCATTTGCAGAAGATACAAAGGAACAGAGTGACCTTAGATCATCCACTGCCATCTAAGGAATAAATTAAACAGGGTCTAAAGCAGATTATAAGTAGCACTTTCTAGCCACTGGGGAATAAATATTGCATTGGATAAATCATTAATGATATTTACAAGGGTCAGTTTAGTAAGCCCTATTACAATCACTTTTTTTTTTTTTTTTTTTTTTGCAGTACCAGGGATTGAATTCAGGACCCTGTGCTTGTCAGACAAGCACTTATTCTATTGATCTATCTCCCCAGCCCACTATTACATATAAAATTACATTTTTAATATTTGGGCTGAGGGTCTAGGGGTTAAAATATCATGTTAAAAATCTTTACTTCAGATAGTTGCTTTTCTTTTAGAAGAACCATTTGTAAAATACGTTTCTGTATCAGCTGTATTCAGCTGTGTTATACCTCTCCAGATTTATTTCTTATTTTGAAATATTACACTAGGGAGACTATATGATGCATATGTAGGTCTGGTTTATTTCACTTATAAGTATATGTTCAAGATACATCCACTTATATATGAAGTCTTCCAGCTTGTCATTCTTTATAGCTGAATGATATTCTATTGTATAAAAGTACCACATCTTTTTCAGCCATTCTTCAGATGATGGGCATTTTCGTTGTTTCCAAGATTTGGATATTACAAATTGTACTGCTATAAACATTAGTGAATACATATCACTATGGTATGATGTTCTTAGTTCTTCTAGGCAAATGCCCAGTAGAGGGATAGCTGGAGTGAATGGGATTTCAAATTCTAGTTTTTGAGAAGTCTACACACTGCTCTCCATAAGAAAGATTCCTTTTTCCCACAGCCTCTCCAACATTTGTTGTTGCTTGATTTCTTTATGATGGCCATTCTGTCTGAGGTGAGATGGTATCTAAGAGTTTTTTAAATTTGCATTTCACGAATGGCTAGCGATGTGGAGCATTTCTTTATGTACTTATAGGCTTGCTGAATTTCTTTCTCTGAGAAGTGTGTGTTCATCTCAGATGCCCATTTCTGGATTGGATCTTTAAATTTTGGGACCCTAATGGTTTTTATTTCTTTACAAACTCTACATAGAAGACCTTTGTCTGAATAAAATCTGTTTGAAGTTTGTGAGTTGTCTTTTCACTCTGTTGATAATTTCTTTTGATGTGCAAAAACGTCTTAGCCGGAGGAGGTCCCATTTGTAGATTCTTTCAAGTGTTAAACGTGCATTTTGATTTTTGTTCATGAACTTTTTGCCTACCCTGATGTCTTCAAGATTTCCTCCCACTTTCTCTTCCAGGAGATTTAATGTTTCTCTTTTAATATGATGTAATTTTTTTCCAGCTGCTGAAAATTCAGAACAAAGAAAAGCTATTGAAAGTTGTTATAATGATGATCCAAATCACTTGCAAAAGAAAACTCAGAATAATATGATTTTTTCAGCAGAAATATTAAAGACCAGGAAAGTTTGGAATGAATATTTTCAAGCTGTGAAAGAAAATATTGGCAAATATAGACTACTATAAGTTGCAGATATTTTTCAAAATTAAGTAAATAAACACATTTCGTGATAAATATGAGTTAGAGAAGTCATGACAACCATGCCAGCATTTCTGAAAATCATTTTCATCGTTTTTAAACTTGTTCATTTGGTCTAGGGTCTCACTATGCATCTCTGACTCATAATGAGCCTCCTGTAAGCTTCCCAAGCTCTTCAATTATAGGTGTACACCGCCACTTCCAGCTTCACTGGCTGGCAAGACGTGCAGTACCAGGGATTGAACTCCAGTCCTTGCTCTTGCCAGGCAGGTGCTTGGACTGCTGAGCTATGTCCCCAGCCCTGAAAATCTTTTAGTTGAAGTGACATCAACTCCAAGACAAATAGAAGAGTAAAGCTCACTGCGAGATGAATGGATAAACAATATAAAAAATCAAACACCAGAAGAACCTAATCACAGGAATTAATATGTACCTTTGAATAATAACATTTAATGTAAATGCTGTTAACTCTCTGATTAAAAGACACACACAAGCAAACAGGATCAAAACAAGATGCAGCCATGTGTTGTCTTTAAGAGAGATACATAACCTGCCAGGACACATACACATTGAATGTGAATATACAGAGGCAAGGATTCTGGACATAGCATACCTTTGTTCCACCTACTATTTTCCCTTCCTCGCCCTCTCACCCCTTGCATGCTTTCCTTTGTCCATTTCCTTTTTGCAAGAGATCCATCTCCTCATCCCATTCTGCCTGTCTTTCATATTTTGTTTTGTTTATAATTTGCCCTCTTATAAACTGCATCAATTGCAACTATATAGTAACAAAAAAGAATGGTGAATGATAATCTAAGAAATTGGAATCTGAAAACCAACATCCAACAAGGTAGAGTTTAAACCAAAACTGATCAGAGACATTAAAGCCACTGCATATTAGAAAGGGAACTGCTCACCTGAAGCGATAGCAGCTGTAAATACACAGCTACCAAATGCCGGCACACTGAATTTTATAAAACAAACAGTATTTAACAGAACAGGACAGAAAGATCTCTGTTCAAACATGGCAAGGACTTAAGCAACTTGTTATCATGGATAATTGAGTTACAGATAAAATCAATAAAGAGGTAGAGAGTTTACTCAGAGCTTGGGATGGGAAAGGAGCTCAAGAAGAGGACAGGAAAAAAGAGTTCCAGAGGCCATCAAAAGCCTCATGAGGAGGCACACATGATTACCTCATTGGGCACACTCTTTGTGCGTCAGGGGTTCCTCTGTAGTAACAAATACCTAGAACAACGCACACAACCTAGGGCACTTGCTGCCAGAGCCCTGACCTCACTTCCTTGTGCGGCTGTGTGATGTTCTGTAGGAATTTCTTCAGCATGTCCTGCTCTGCCTTGCACTGCCTTCCAGAAAATACAAAGAGATGTGGGAAGGAGCAGGCACGACTCCTCCTGAAGGAGAGGTGGTGATCATGAACACCACAAAGAGAAGACAGTCTCATTTCATCTTGAAGCCACAGACAGTTTTCCTCTGTGCACTGGGTCTCAGGACAAAGGCAGCAGAAGGCTGCTGTGTGAGCAGTGGCAGCAGTACCATTGTCCCCTGGGGAGGTACATGTTATGATAACTGCAGTGGGAAATATACTAGGAATTCCACATTCATTTTACTTTATACATTTAAGTGTCAGTATAGTTCATCATGTGCATGGATTCCTGAATCACAGTTGGCCTAGGGCTTAGTCCTGGGTAAGCATGGGGCCAAGCAAGGCAAAGGCCAACAGGCCTCTCTGTTCTGCGCAGGAAGATGTAACTTGCACCTGTGGACACCAAACATCTGGGCGTAGGGGCAGCATTCTTGCAGGGAAGGCTGTGTGTCCAAATATCATATATTTCTCTTTCCCATCCTTTTTTATTTCTTTTCTTCTTTCTTTTTTCCATTCATTCCACTTGTTCCTTCTCTTTGGAGAATTCCCTTCTGCAGCATCTGTTATATCTTTCAGGAACCACCACAGCTTTATAGTGTAACTACAAATCTTTAAATATGTTATCACCCATTTTGCTTTACTCTTCTGGGTTTGTTATTGTTCTGTGTGAATTATAGGACAATGTTCACTGGATGTGTGAAAAATTCCCTTGGTGCTTTGCTTGGGATTGCATTAAACTATCTCCCCATTTCTTATCATCCATCATTTATTCTTCTCTTTATTTATATATTGAGTTTCTTACATAAGAGGGACCACAATATATGTCAGCATGTATTTCTTATTTCTTTCAACTAGCACATATCAAGGTGGATCTATTTTCCAATGAACAATCCAAGTGCATCTTTGCAACAAAGTAGTACTGTATTTTGTAAACACCATTTTTCTTCTATATCAACTCATATACTTATGGCTTATAAGCAGTTTCCAATATTTAATTATTGGGTTATGCTGCTGTGAAAATTGAAGTGTTCTATCTCCAACTTTGTTTTTTCTCCAGATTATTTTGTTTATGCAGGTTAACATTATTCAGGTTCTACTTGAATTTTTGAATTCAGAGATATTTTTGGATGTTTTTTTATTTCTAAAAAAAGTCACCTAGACTTTTGATATGATTGCATCAAATTTCTGGATTGCTTTGAACATTATGAACATTTTTTGTTTTTGTATTTTAGGGAAGGGTCTACAGGGTGTTCAGGGTCTCACTACCAGATCAGACTCACAGTGATCCACATGCTTACAGCTTCCAAAGAGCTGGGATTACAGGCATGTGTCGCCACACCCAGTCTCAAATGCCCTCTCAGAGCACCCCAGGGGCAGGCCTGGGTATTCAACCCCTGGCCCCTGCACCTGCTTGCAGGTGCTTTAATTCACTGCGCTATTTGGCAGACCCATGAATATTTTAACAATGTTAAAACTTCCCAACCCATTTCCTAGGTTATCTGTCCATTTATGTGTGTGTACTTTAATTTCTTGGACCATATTTTGCACTTTTAAATGCACAAGATTTTACTCTCCTTGGTTAAGTGTCTTAATAGGCATGCTACTATTATGGGTTTTTTTCCTATTTCTTTAGCCAACTGTTCTCTGGGAAAATTCTAAGGTACAGATCAGGGAGAGAATTGGAATGCTCGGGACACAAAAGGGGAAAGGGCCCAGGACACTGTCTTTATGAATTTCTGAATATGGTATATTTTGGTTGTGGCCAGTGAATTAGGAATCTTTTCTCGACGCAGGCAGTTCTCTTCACTGTAAAATGGGCCTGACGTCACCTTCTGGGGCCTATGCTGTGCCAGTTCTGGTTCTTTTAGTTTTTGTTCCCATTCAGCAAATTTTACCCAGCCTAGCAGAGAAATCTGCTTTAGCTTATGTATTATACCTACTCAGCTACAACTGCATTTGTGTCTCCCAGGGACCTAAAACAGTGAGGTTAGGAGCACAGCACGTGTGGGCCACAGGTCCTCCTCTGCATGGGTGCTTCCTGACCTGGTTTGGTGTCATGTTCCCTAGTGCAGCAAGACCGACACAGAGCGCACATGTGTAAGGGCCCTGATTTGTTTAATCACATCTTTTGTTTCAACAAGGAATTCTTTTGGCTGAACGTAACAGAAACTCTAAAAACAGTGATATACTTCATGAGATCTTAAAGAAGTTGGCTTTCGGAGCCATTAGGCAATTATTGCAGATCACTGAGAACTGAAGTCCTTTCTGTGCTTCTCTTCTCTCCTCTTTGTTGCCCTGGTACCAGAGTACCAGGTGGGGAGTTAGAAACTAGGTCTTAAATCACTGCTTCCTCTAGCAGTACGGTAAATGTGGAGTTTGACTTCAACACAGGAAAGATGTGAAGGTTAAATAAAACAATCTATATAAAACACTCAGCATAGGCCCTGTTATGGCAGCAGTACGCCATCTGTTATTCTTTTCATTCCAATTTCTGTTTGCTCTTTTAGTTGTGCTTTTCATTCCTCTCTGAGGTCCTGCAGGCCTGAAGTCTGCCACGTCATCTCTGAGAGAAATGTGCTCTACTTCTGATCTCATGCTTAACAACAAAACCTGATTTTAAAATCAAGTCAAACTTAATTCACAATTCCCAACATGTGCTGAGGATATCGTTGAACAGTTCAGTGCCTGCTTGGCATATGTGAGGCACTGAGTTTAATTTTTGCACTCTCCCCTCCAAAACATTCTATCAGCATTTCCAGAAAGCTTAAGTAGGGTCAAGAGACTATATTATAAAATATAACATTGACAGAAGTTCTTTTTTTTTCATATTCTGGATTTTTTACTTTGTTTTTCCATCTTTTTTTTTCTTTTTTTATTGTTTAAATTTAACACGACTTATATTACATATTTTCACCATCAGATCAGTTTAGATTAATACATATAGGTATATAATCTTGATCAAATAATTAAACATTAACCCTTCTAAATCAACATCATTATTATTTTTTCTTTTCCCCTTTCTTTTCTTTGAAAGTTGACATATTGCATATTGTCCTCACAGTTGTTCTACAGAGTACAGTGTGTGGGCATGACCCACCTCCCTATTGATGTTGCTTAGAAAAAAAAAGGATAAGAATATACTTCTCTTTGGACTAAGAGGAAGCAAGTACATATACAGTCAAATGTTCTGCAATTGCAGTGGGCCACCAGTGAAGCTTGTGATGTTGGAGGCTATTGAATCTAAGCCTCCTACAGCTTGTCTCACCCATCTAGCTTTGTTTCATGCATTGTAATTAAGCATTTTTTTTCCTGCTGAGTGGTTAAGGGCAAGTTGAAGCAAGACCTGTATAACAAAACATTCATTTTTTTTGTATCTTCCAGAGTCAAATCCCCTCAGGATTAAGTTTGGGACCATAGGCAGTACTTTGTAGAACCGTTGTTAGTGTCAGCCTTTGCGACAAGTCACGGCTGTTGCTTGGCCATTTTGCTTTCTGTGAAAGCCTGAGAGAATGTTTTTCTCTGGGTGACTCTCCTTAGATGCACAGCAGTTCATTCATCCCTTTCCTCTGAGGTCCCATAATCTCCTTGACCAGGAAATTTGGGACATCTCTGAGGTATAGGATATTACAGCACAGGTTCTCTTATATCCTGGGTCTTTATTGACCTTGAAGGGCTAGGGCCAAAATATTGGCTATCGTTTTAGCCCTTATTTTTCTCCAATTTTTGGTCTGTTAACTTACATTCGTAGCCCTCCAGCAGAAAAGCTTTGTGATACTATTACTCTGTAACATAGGTACTTGAGCATATCATCACTGGCTTTCTGAGTATCAAATATCTTTGACTTAGCTTGTAAATGATATTTTCTGACCATCATTGATATTCTAATAACTTTCCATACAATGTGATATAAGCAGTTACACAATTTTGACACAAATATTTGGAAATTCAGGGAAATACAAAATTGTACCCCTTCAAGAATATGGTATTT
>PVJA010044409.1:0-16181 GCA_004027025.1 Myocastor coypus | reverse complement strand
AAAAAAAAAAAAAAAAAAAAAAAAAAAAAAAAAAGAAACTAAGAAGCGAAGAACAGAAGAACAGCTGGGCGTGGTGGCGCACTCCTGTAATCCCAGCACTCGGGAGGCTGAGGCAGGAGGATTGGTGCGAGTTCGAGACCAGCCTGGGCTACAAAAGTGCGTTCAGGACCAGCCTCAACTTCATAGCGAGACCATGTCTCAAAAAGACAAAAAAAAAAGAAGCGAAGAACAATAAACAAAGCTTAGGGTGGGTTGTAATCTGTTACTTAGGGATTTTAGAAAATTAGGATTTAAAAAGGTGTGATAGCTTATCCTGATTGATGTCTCCACTCTCACTTGAGACATAGGTGTAACAGCTGATCCTGAGTGATGTCTCTACCCTTACTTGAGACGTTGGTGATTATCCCCTCTCCTCTCTGTAAATCTTCTATTGTATGACCTAAATAAAAAGGAGATGCTTCTAGATTACTGGCTCACTTTGAGAGAGACAGATCTCAGTGAGACCTCTGAAGCTACATTCACTGGGTCTTATCCTTGTTTCTTTTGGCTCTGGATCATAACATACAGGGCTACGGAGATAGCTCAGTAGAATAAGTGCTTGCCTGCTAAGCTCAAGGACCTGAGTTCAATCCCCAGTTCCACAAAAAAAAAAAAAAAAAAAAGATCACAACGTACAACAGCGGATGTTTTCCTTTATCCTGGTTTTCTAACTTGCCTCTGATAACCAAGTCCAGCAAAGCACAACAGAAGTAAGCCTACAGGAGCCATGGGACAGGAGGGAGAGGCAACATACAGGCTCTGTGAAGCAGCTGTCCCAGACATTTTTGTGCATGTGAGTGTAGCTCAGTAGTGCAGTGCTTGCCCTGGGTTTCAAGCTCAATGTTAAACAAACAAATAAAAAAATTGTTCTTCCTGAACAATTCCTGAAGGAATATTAAAAATCTTACTATATATATATTATGCATTTTTAAGTTTTATTATTTTTATTTATTTATTTTTTTTTATTGAACCCAGGTCTTCAGACTGAGCTACATTCCAAGCCCTTTTAGAATTTCAAGCAGGCTCTTGCCAAGTCTCTGAATTGCCCCAGGTGGGCTTGAACCTGTGACCCCCCTGCCTCAGTCACACATAGTGCTGCATAACAGGTTCCTGTCACCATGCCCAGATGCTATTTAAATTTTTCATTACAAATTTTTAAATTTCAAAAATATAAAACTTTTACCAAATGGCAAATATTGATATTTAAAAATAAATAAAATCTTTTCCATCCTTTTCTTACCTGGATTAAGTAGAACTTTAACTCCAAGCAAAATCACATAAAACACAAGTGAACTCTTCTTTAGCAACTGAAAAATTTACGTTTTTCTCCTTCTTGTATTTTTATTTGTGTTTCCATTCTGTCTATTCCATAGAATTTTATACTTTAAAGTCTTAGCCAGCAAGGTGGTGCATGCCTGTGGTCTCAATAGTCCTCTGGGAGACTGAGGCAGGAGCATCACAAATTTGAGCCTCGCCTGGGCAACTTAACAAGCCCTTTTCTCCAAAAAAATCATCTATCTATCTATCTATCTATCTATCTATCTATCTCTATTGATTGATCAATTGATTGATGTCTGTGTACTTATCTTAATCTATCTCTACCTTTATCTATATCTATTTTTCTATCATCTGTCTATCATCTACCTATCTATCATCTATCTATCTATCTATCGATCTATCTATCTATCTATCTATCTAGTATATTCAGCATGTAGACTTTATTATTTATTCATAATTTTTCCCCATCACTTCTCTTTTCTAGCTATGGTTTACTGTGGAAGAAAAAAACCTCCTACCTCCATACTGCTTTCTGTTTTGGCCAAGAAAATTTTTTGCTGATGGGGTACAGAAAAAAATTTCCAAAGACATTGTATGTACCCATTCATCATTTTTGCTTTCCTTTCTTTCTTTCTCTTTCTTTCTTTCTTTCTTTCTTTCTTTCTTTCTTTCTTTCTTTCTTTCTTATGGTCTGGGAGAGGGACAGAAGGAGGTCTCCCACTGGGTTGCCTCAAAGTTAGTTGCCATTTTTATTTTCTGTATTTTAGGGAGGGGTCTACTGGGTATTCAGGGTCTCACTACTAGATTGGACTGGTAGTGATACACCTGTTTACAGCCTCCCAAGAGCTGGGATGATAGGTGCCTAATCTCAATTGCCATCTTAGTGTGCCCATTGGGCTGGGCCAGCACAGCAGGCCTGGGGATTGAGCCCCTGGCCCCTGTGCCTGTTTGCAGGCACTTTAATCTGCTGAACTATTTGGCCGGCCCTGTATAATAATGTTTCTACTAAGAAAAACATTACATGTTTTCCTTTATCCTGGTTTTCTAACTTGCATACAATGATCAAGTCGAGCAAAACACAGCAGAGGTAAGTGTACAAGAGCCAAGAAGGCCCACAGCAAAACTCTCACATTTTTCCTTCTTTCATGGTAGTCTCAAGTGCCTCTTTAGTCCCTTTAACGTAAGTTCAGAGTTTCACTGACTCCTGGCATGGCAAAAGGCTTTGCAAGATGCATCAGTGAAAGAGGTGTGAGAAGCGCTCATTAGAGGGGGATGGGATGGCCTCAAGAGTGGGGTGTGGGTGCTCAGAGAAACAAGGCACAAGAAAAAGAAATTTTAAAGACTGGGCATATAGCTCAGACTGAAGGCCCTTGGTTCAATCCCTAGTATTACTACAGAAGAAAGAAAAAAAAAAAAAAGGAAAGAAGGAAGGAAGAAGGAAAATAAAGAAAAAAAATGAAAGAAATAAAGGAAGAACTTTTATGGATTACTTGGTAAGGTTTATCTGTAATAAAAAGGCTACATGTATAATTGCATAAATTTAAAAATTTTCTTAGGATCATATGTCTCTCATGTATTAAAAGTTTCTTCTGATTTTGTGAGCATGGTAGCATACACCTGTAATCCCAGCACTTGGGAGGCTGAGGCAGGAGGATCAGTGTGAGTTCGAGACCAGCCTGGGCTACAAAAGTGAGCCCAAGGCCAGCCTGAATTGTATAGCGAGATCCTGTCTCAAAAAGACAAAAAAAAAAAAAAAAAAAAAAAAAAAAAAAAAAAAAAAAATTCCTCGGAAGTTAACAGTTTACTTTTATAACTACACTATTTATCAATACATGTGTATTTTACATATTTTGGTGAATTCTAATTAAATACAAAAATAAAATTTCATTAGTTAAATCTCTTAGTGAGATAGACGATGGTTTTCTATCTGTTTTTACAGCAAATTCTCATATTCACTGGGGATTATTACTGTTGGAGTGACGCAGAGCTGAGCATCATTATCTTTCTATTTTTGGTGGTCATTCTTGTAAGTCCTGAGAAATCTTGCCACGCTAGATGGAAATGGGACACAGCTGCCAGATTTAGCTTCTCCTCTGCCCCTCCCCCCACGCCACCCCAACAGGATACTGAGTTCTAACTTAAATGTCAGAAAAACAAAGGGTAACTATGCTCATATGTGGATAGCCTAAACACTGCATGGGACATACCTAAAATAAATTACTTGTTTTCAACTGAGTAATCCTTAAAGGAGTTTTATGCTAGCAGCCACTATGCAAACATTTGAATTTTTTGATTTTTTGCTAATCACACAGCAGTCTAAACACACATACACACACACACACACAGAAAAAAGGAGACAGAGAGACAGAGACAGAGAGACAGAGAGAGAGAAGAGCAAGAGAAAGAGAGAAAATATTTTTAATACACTGTCAGCCGATAATTTGAGTAAGTCCTCCTTCTGTTTTGTTTAAAGCAAAAATTGGAGAGAGACCACCTGATATGTAATAATGGTTCATCACTCAGTTAAAGTGCTATTCACTTTGGTAACATTTGCAATAGTATTTTGAATGGTGATGGGTCAGGATTCAAAGCTTTCCAGGTAGCTTGCCCCAAACACTCTCCCTTTTGGTTTCCCAGGCACCCTGCCCCCCAAACACTCTCCTCCTTAGCCCCATGCAGAGCCAAACTCAAATCTTTAGAACAGGTCCACCTGACTTTGATCTGGACAGGCAACCAGGAACCTCTCTTTTGTTAACATTAAAGGTCCCCCACAGACCAGGTAGTCCTGCCAAGATTAGCTCTTCCACAGCTGTTCTAGCCCACCATAACCCTCCCTAAAAGATCCTGTAAAGTGTCCTGTCCCCCTTTATTTGCTGTTGTCTTGGTCTGCTAGACAGCCAGCCTGCTTGGTGCCCCCAATAGATGTACTTGTGTCACAGTGCCTGGTTTGGTTGATCGCATGGGTTCAACCTAACAAATGGCCTCCTTCCTTTTGTACCCCACAGCTAGATACCTGCTGAGATGCTGAATGGGAAAGAGCTGTGCCCTTTTTCTGCCAAGTAGAGTGAAAATGATTGTCACTGAGGATATTTTAATCTCAGGAACAGTGTCCTTATGAAAGCCGAGGTTTCTCTGAAGCCATCTGTGTCCTACAACACATTCCTAGGGAAGTGTTCCCAAACCTTCGTTCCAAGAGCAGAGTCAGGTAAGGACAGGACTCTGCAGAGTTCCAGGATCTGATGGAAGCCACATGATAAGGTGGCAAAAGCCCACCTTGGACCTCGACTGAGCCCCTATTGCTGCTGTGACAAATGGTCACAAACAGTGGCTTACCCTGCTGGAGGCTGGAGGTCTGAGTGGGTCTTACAGGCAAGTCAAGGGCTCAGCAGAACTACCTTCTTTTTGGAGGCTGAGGAAGAGGGTGTGGGAGTGTCTGCTTCTGGAGGCTACCTACATTCCCTGGCTCCATCCTCACACCACTCCAACCTCTGTGCCCACTGTCATGCTGTTGTAGGCAATTAAGTTAGATAAAAGCATTATAGGCAGTCAGATAAAGCTAGGCTCTCAGAAGAGGCAGTGTAGAACACAAGATGCCTTCAAATGTGGGAGAGACAGGCACCTCTGCTGTGAGCTAGGCCTCAAGAAAAAGCGGAAACAAAAACACACCTGCACACTTCCCTAAGGATAAACATCAGGGATTGGTATTTTATTTATTTATTTATTGCAGGACTAGGGTTCAAGCTCACAAACTTAGACTTGCCAGGCAGGCACTTGTGCCACAGAGCTATCTCCCCAGCCCCTGGGATTGGTATTTTATTTTTATTTTTTTTATTTTTTATTTTTATTATTATTATTTTTTTTTGGTGGGACCGGGGTTCAAACTCACGACCTTGCACTTGCCAGGCAGGCACTTGTGCCACGGAGCTATCTCCCCAGCTCCTGGGGATTGGTATTTTAAATTGGTATCTATCACCCTGAGGATACCAGGAACAGTCCCTAACTGAAACTCATAGGAAGAGCTTGTGTTCTGTATTCATGCCCCTCTTGCTACGTGATTTGTTCCCTATTTGATCCTGACATAATCAATTTGACCTGAGCAGTTATACTTGTAATGTTATTGGTTGACCATAGTTTTGTCCTACCTCCTGCCCACTTTGTGATTTCCCATTTTGACCATCTTGGACCTGCCTCACATTGTGGATTTGCTCTATAAAAATACCTAGAAAAGGCAGGATCCTCTGCCATCTATTCAGGACCCTTTCTGTCTCTCTCTCAGAGAGAAATTACTTTTCCCCACTAAATATATTCTACTCTTAATCTCTGTTATTCCTAAAATTCATTCTTCATATTAATTAATTAACTAGTTAATTAATTTTGTGGGACCGGGAATTGAACTCACGTCCTTGCACTTTCCAGGCAAGCACTTATTCTACTGAGCTATCTCCCCAGCCCCCATTCTTCAATTTTAGAGAACACAGCTTCACACCAGACACCTAGCAGGTTGGGAGTTCCTTTCTCTGGCACCAACATCTCCTCTGTGCCCCTGACCTTCCAGCCCACCACTTACAGAGTCTTGGGCTGGAGATGGTGGCACACAGTGCCTGTGTTTCCAGCACTCTGGAAGGGTGCAACAGGAGAATTCCAAATTTAAGCCCAGCCTGAGCAATTTAACAAGACCCTCTCTGAAAATTAAAATTTTTTAAAAAAAGAAAGAAAGAAAAAGAAAAATAAAGAGAGAAAAAGGGTTGGGATACAATTGAGAGGGAAGTCCCTATATATGATAGATGCAATCACATCTGCAAAATTGCTTTTGCCATGTAACATAGTCATAGGTTCTCAGGACCAGAACAAGGACTCTTTGGAGGCCATTATCCTGTCTCCCACACATACTCAAGAAGAAGAATCTCCGACGACCTCTAAGAAGCTCATGCTGGGGGAGGTTTCTGAGGATTAAACCAAGAGCTGCTCTGTAACTGAGCTACGTTCTTGGTCCTTTTTAAAATTATTTTAAATTCTTTTTTTTTTTTTTTTTTTTCATTTTAAATTCTGAGACAGACTCTCACTAAGTTGTCCAGGTGAGACTCAAACTCACTCTCTGCTGGGATTGCAGGATGTACCCCTGCTCTGGCCAAGGACCACTTGTAATCACAAAACAGCTCTCCCTTCCTAGGTGATTCCAAAGGGAACCTAGGCCCAAGTTGCCCTGTACCTACTGTGCAGCAGCTGAGGGGGGTTTCCGGTGCTGGGAGCCACTGCTGGGGCTGGTGGGTCTTTTCCCCGCATCTCTGCAAACTCTGCTAAGGGCCTGAGCAGAGCCAGAGCTCCAGAGCACTGCAAATCGTTGCCATCAAGGTACAGCTCGCTGGGAAGAGGGTGAGATACATTGTTCATGGGATGTTAGTTCTGTGTTGTTATTTTTTTGTTTGTTTGTTTGTTTTTGGTGCCAAGGACTGAACCCAGGGCTTTCAGCTCACCAGGCAAGCATTCTACCACTGAGCCAAATCCCCAGCCCCAGTTCCATGTTCTTGAATGTGGATTTGAGGTCTTTTCTGATAAATTAATATACCTATCCATGAAATAATCAATCTATAAATAATCAAAGTGAATAAAAATAGGCCACATCATAGAAAGTAGACCTAGCAGCTTCTTTAGTTAGTCAAACATATGAATTCAGCTTGACAACCTTGATTCTCAAACTTTACAGGATCTTTTTCTTCAAGTTAAGAAAAAGCAAATACAGGGGCCGGCAAGATAGTTCAGAGGTCTAAAGTGCCTGTTTAAGCAAGCTTAGGCAAGCATGGGGACTGAGGTTCAATCCCCGGCACCATATGCTGCACCAGCCCCACCCCCAGGGTGGGCTGAGCCGGCCACACTATATATATATGAAAAAAAAAGAAAAAAGAAAAAGCAAATCCCACATAGCTATCAAATAATTGTGTAACTTAACACAAAAGTGGGGACATCTCACCAGATGGCACTCTGGCTGATAATGATGCCCAGCCTGGGCCCACTCCCTGGCCCCAGCCCGCAATACCGCAGACTGAGGCCTTGAAGCTTCTTATTGTTCTCCAGGCCTGAGAAGATATGCTCCATTTCTTCATTTCCAAATCTAAAAAGAAACGAGCGAAGCAAATTAAAAACTACTAAAATTTATGTCACTGAACACGTTAGTAATTTTAAAGCCTCCCTATATGGGTTTTCAGCCCAAGATGGCTGCCAGCAGCCTGGGTCAGAAGGTCGGAGCCCAAAGTCTATTCCTGTCAAAAGGAAACAGAGGACAATTAGAAGGGCCTGAGAGAGCTCTAAACCATGAGCTAGCTCTAAATTCCTCAGAGAGGGGGCCCAGCTGACCAGACAGGAGGAGACCCCAGCAGCACCAGGACTCTGGGGACAGCAAGGGTTTAGGTTATGTCCAGCCAGGTTCAAGAAAATTTCTTCAGTGCCCTTCTCGCGGTCTTGGGCTTCCTCCCTTGGAGCCACAGGCTTTAGTCTGTGGAGAGAGAGCTTAGGTGCTTCCCACACTGAAGGAGTCATCAGGATGTTATCAAGTTTAAGGACCATGAAGCTGAGCTTCTAGAGGCCAGGTGGTGCTTTGAGGCAATCTGAAATGCTGAGGCTTGAGCTTTAGGATGAGGAGAGCAACGTTAACAGAAATAACGTAAAATGTATTAACTCATTAAAGGTAATCACTGAGGGCCTGAAATTGTCTCATTGAAGACCAGAAAGATTTATGATTCACTCCAGTTTTTTTGTTTTTAAGATAGGGTCTCACTCTGTAGTTCTGGCTGACTTTGAGCTCACTGTGTGGCCCATGCTGACTTTGGGTTCGCAGCCACCCAAGCGCTGGGATTACAGGCACGGGGCACCATGCCTGGCTTCCACTTCTTACCACCGGTCTGAAATAACTTACGGGTGGTAAGTCAGAACCCCCAGGAAATCTGGTGTGATGGATCAGAGTTGGGCTGTGACTCAGCCAACTTGGATTCACATCCAGGATCTGAATGACCTTGGACAAGACCTCCCTCCTCTGTGCTCTAGGGGCAGCGGTGGGGCTCATTCATAGAACACAGATTTGTATGCATGTGGTAATAACATCAGAGGTCAGTTCATAGCCTGCAGCAATGCTCATGCTGCCTGCAGCGTAGTTAGCCTTGACTGTCTAGGCCCAGATGGGCCCGCTTTACCATGTGTGGCTCAAATGGATTGGGTCTGGCTTGTGGGTTTTCTTTTCTTTTTTTTTTTAAGTGTAGTTAGGCATGCGGTCTCAGGAGCCTCAGCAGGGAGCAGTGATGAGACAGGAACACTATCTGCGGCACGAAGCTTACAGGACAGCTGCCCCGGCCAAGCCTGCTACCTTCTATGACAAGAGCACTTTCGAAGAATCATGTCCATATTGTTTCTGGCTGATGGTTCCAGATAACTCTCCAGTGTGCCTCAAACCCAAGGCCAAATTAACACCTAGAATACAGAAACTTCTTAATTGTGAAGCTAGAAATCATATTCTCAGTTTTAAAGAAGCAAAAATTGTGAAAAAGTACAGACTCCAAAAATGTGTTGTTGATTACTTGTAAAATTTGCAACAGAACAGTTAAATATCCTGGTAAAAGTAGAAACTGTCTATCAGCATTGAAAAATATTCCTGTCACTCCTGCAAGTAAACTCAGCCCGAAGATACCAGAAAAGAAGACTTCAAATTCCATAAACGTAAATTCCTCCAAAGACAAGAGCCCAGCACTGATTTTCAGAACACCCACATCTGGCCAGTCAACACCCAGTTGCTCCTCAAGGAGTGGGAAGAAAAGAAAGAAACACTTCTCACAGCTAAAAATGTTGCTTAGTCAGAGTGAATCCCAAGAGAATCCAGAACTGGACTTCAGAAATTTCTTATCTTCACTGTGAAGTTGGATTTTTAAAATAAGAAATGTGTACCATAATTTCTTTCTCTTTTTTAGTGGTTCTGGGGGTTGATCCCAGGGTTTCATACATGCTGGGCAAAGCACTCTATAGCCTGAGCTAAACCCACAGCCCCAGTCTACCATAATTTCTGAAATTACAATTAGTAAAACAATTTTTAAACCTTTATTTATTCTTTGAATAAATGGAAAGTAAGCCTAAGAATAAAAAAATGTATTTAGTACAGGGTTGGGACTACAGGGTCTCACTATACAGATCGGATTCTTAGTGATCCTCCTGTTTTCAGCCTTCCAAGCTCTGGGATTACAGGCACATGACACCATGCCCAGTCTCAGTCACTGTCTCAGCATGCCCCAGGGGACAGGCACAGCACATGGGGGATGGAACCCTGGTCCCTGAGCCTGCCTAAGCAGGCACTTTAGTCCACTGAGCTATCTGGCCGTTCCTGGCTTGTGTTTTAAACATATATAGTGATTACAGTTTGCGTCAAGGGCTTCAAGGCCATCATGTTTGGGGGAAGACTGGGCCATCAAGGGTGCTTTCAACTCTCCCTACTCTTCTCAGACCCCCTCCCTCCCAGAGTGTTCCTGCACAAACCTACCTGATGAAATATGACATAATTCTTCTATTCCATGTAGCCAAACAGCTTTATACCTCCCACTCAAGAATTTTATTTATTTATTTATTTATTTATTTATTTATTTATTTATTTGCTTATTTATCTTTTTGAGACAGGTTCTCGCTATACAATTGAGGCTGGCTTTGAGCTCACTTTTTTTTTTTTTTTTTTGTGGGACCAGGGTTCAAACTCATGACCTTGCATTTTGAGCTCACTTTTGTAGCTCAGACTGGCCTTAACTCGCACAGATCCTTCTGCCTCAGACTAAAAGTGCTGGGATTATAGCCATGCACCACCACGCCTGGCTCCTCATAAATCATATTTAAACTGAATCCAAATTTGACGCTGGGCTGGTGATTTGAACCTTTGGGTTCTCCAGACTGCTAACATAATAAAAGTTGCCTTCTAAGTCCTCGGTGCAAAGAGTCTTACATTTGGATTGATACTGGTTTTTCTGCTACAACAGAAGTAACATAACTGGGGATGTAGCTCAGAGGCACAACACCTGCTTAGCAAATACAGGGTCCTAAGTTCAATTCCCAGTACCAGGAAAAGAAAAACCAACCAACCAACCAACCAACTCCCCCACCCCCACCCCCCCCACCCCCCCGCCGCCAGCATATATCTTACAAGATTGTCGGGAGACTACGTGAGCTCATCCAAGGAGCATATTTGGCACACAGTAAACTTACCTGTTCATTGGTATTCTCATCCCCCATTCCTCCCTCGATACGCTTTGTATCTCAACTCCCTGAAGGACTTACTCTGCTTCTCCCTAGCGCCTGTGCTGCCCCCACCTTGGTCCTGGTGAGGACCAGCCCAACAGCCAGGGAGCTGACATTTTATCCAAAGCACCTCAGAACACAAACACAGACATTGATTATGGGTACTTGTTCTGTCTGCTTTGCACGATGTCTAACTTGCCCCTTTTCCTCTGCTGCACTAAAGACTCCCTGGGGCAGCCACATGGCTGCCAGCAATGAGCACAGTGTCCTCTATAAACTGGCCTTGAACAAATATGTGCTGAGAGAACCGATGAGTCTTTCTGAGAACCCAGCAACGCTGATGCTAGAGGGCTTCGAGGGTGCCCGTGCAGCCTCAATAGCCCCAGTGAACCTGGACATTGGCCTCCCCCACTGTGGCCTCCCTCAGTGCATGACCTAAGGGCCCTGCCCACTGGAACTCTGCATTCCAGCCTTACCTGCAGTAATCCAGGACGAGGGAATGCAAGCCACTCAACTGCAGAGCCTTCCCAAGTCGCCCCAGCGACCATGAATCCATCTTGCAATCAACAATCTCCAGGGTGGTAAATGGGCAGGCAGTGCGGCCCTTCCATTCCAGAAGCGAAGACTATGAGACAAGGTTAACACCCACTTACCTAGTGCAGAGATGTACTCCAGACTTTCATGTCTTGCTCACAGAATCAGTCATGCCCATTATGCCCACAGTTTGGCCTCCAACATAGTTTGCTAATTACTCCACAAAGAGGTGAAAATAAAATCCCTTAAAAACAAAGATTTGTAGCCCGGTGTGGTGGCGCACGCCTGCAATCCCAGCACTCGGGAGGCTGAGGCAGGAGGATCAGTGTGAGTTCAAGACCAGCCTGGGCTACAAAAGTGAGCTCAAGGCCAGCCTGAACTGCATAGTGAGACCCTGTCTCAAAAAAGACAAAACAAAAACCACCCCCAAAACCCAAAAAAACCCCAAAGATTTGCTGGACATAGTGGTGCAAGCCTGTGACCCTAGCCCATGGGGAATCTGTGATAAGAGCTTGAGGAAAGCCTGATCAATTTAGGGGACCTCAAAATGAAATTTAAAAGGGCTGGATGGCTATTTCTATATATTAAGGTTGCTGGGAGTATAGTGCAGTGGTAGAGCACATGTCTGGCATGTGCAAGGCCCTGGGTGTGATTGTCAGCACCACAACATCAAACTTTAAAAAAGTGCCCACCCCTCAAACAAAAGGGGCTGGGGAGGTAGCTCAGCAGCACAAGTGCCTTCCTGGCAAGCAAAAGGTCCTAGGTTTGATTCTTGGTCAAAAAAAAAAAAAAAAAGCCCACAGATTCTTGAAGACTGATATGGGCAACAGCTATCTTTACAATGAGATAAGATAAATTTCAGTCCATCACTTTAGATGCTGCTGAGTGCCTGCCATCCATTTGTGACTCCATTCAAATAGAGAAAGAGGACTTAAAGAGACCATTGGGTTAAAATAAGATTACAGGGGAGGGAGGGAGGGGTTGGACATCCTAACCCAGTGTGACTGGTTATCCTTATAAGCGGAGAAGATATGGACAGAGATATTCAGAATGAACACTGTGTGAAAGCTCAGGAGAAAAACCAGTCAATGGCAAGCCAGCAAGAGAGGCCTCAAGAAGCCAGCACTGCCTGTACCTTGATTTTCAACTCAGCCTCCACAGCATGAGAAAACTACTCTGCTATTCATGCCACCCAGCCTATGATTCTGTGTTGTGACAATCCCTAGCAGACTAAGACAGCTGGGTCCTCCCACAGTGTGTTCTTAAAACAGAGGTGTGGCTAAGACCAGTCTTATAGTAAAAATAATGATAAACCAGTTGTCATCTCTACCCATAAATATTGTCAAGGATGGGAGGTTTGTGCAGAACAGGGCCGTATCATTTCAGCATCTGCTGTGTTCCAAGGAGCACCACAGGGATCAGTTTGGGAACAGGTGGGGTTCAGGGCTCTCTGGAGATCATTTCTGCAGTAACTAGGGATGCCCATTTGAAGGCCAACTTGGAAGTTGGCCTTCTTTGAAAGAAAAGCATTGGGCCCTACCACCCTGTGTTGATATGTGCAGAGCTGGCTAGGATTTTTCTTTATCCCCACAACTGGCTTCAGGTGATGGAAATGGGTCTGGCCCAGGGGCTGATTTGCAGTCTTTGAAGCAATGTACAGATCAGTGATACTCTGACTGCCTAGAGCTTGCCTAGAGCTCTGGAGTAGTGTGAGCTACAGTGGTGCCATGCTGTCAGATGAGAATGAGCATTGAGAAAGAAGTCATGACACTTCCGGGCATGACAGTTACATATCAGAACTGAAGCACTGTCCTCAAAACACTAGACACTGCCCCCAATCTGTGATACGCAGAATACTCTCACCTACTTCCTGCCACAGTTGCTCATCCCCAGGCCACTCCCTTCTTCATGAATGAATAAAACTCAGGTTCATCCCTGGGTCATCCCTGTTTCAGTTAGCCATCATCAGAACTAGAATTAGGGCCCCATTGGCTTCCCATAACTGCAGACATGCCGTAGTGTCTTTGTTCTCACTGCAGATTGCACTGGAAGTGGTCAATTGAAATTAATTCACTTGATTTCCAATAACTTTCTCCTGGGACTGCAAGTGTAGTCTCTTCTGGGATCTCAATAAGGTCCACAGCTGGGCGTGGTGGCACACGCCTGTAATCCCAGCACTTGGGTGGCTGAGGCAGGAGGATCGGTGCCAGTTCGAGACCAGCCTGGGCTACAAAAGTGAGCTCAAGGCCAGCCTGAACTGCATAGCGAGACCCTGTCTCAAAAAAAAAAAAAAAAAAAAAAAAAAAAACCAAAAAACAATCAATAAGGTCCAGAAGGGCTATCTACAACCCAAGTTAAACCCCTACCTAACTGAAAGAAGAGAGGATTAACAGTACAATTTAGGACCCTGTCATGAAGGCTAACTTTCAGTTCTTTTTTTTTTTTTTTTGCCTTTTTGAGACAGGGTCTCACTGTGCAGTTCAGGCTGGCCTTGAGCTCACTTTTATAGCCGAGCTGAGCCTGGTCTCGAACTCGCACCGATCCTCCTGTCTCAGCCTCCTGAGTGCTGGGATTACAGGTGTGAGCCACCACGCCCAGCTTAACTTTTAGTTCTATTAGAACCACTACTACCTGAAGGTTCCTTTAACTCAGCATTGAAGCCTAGAGGAGACCTTCGTGAGATTTGGAAAATGTAGGTGTCTTCTGGGTAATGGCATGTTGGTCAGATATTGGATTCCAAACAACATGTTGGTCGAGAATAGAAGGCACTTGCAACCAACTCTCACTACTGGGCCAGTGCTGAGGCCTGGGTGAGGAGAGATGACCAATATGCTGCTGAATCAGTGGATTTTTCTACCTGTGCATCTGCCACAAACAAACAAACAAACAAAAAACAAACCAAGGTTCATTCAGGGCCTGAGGTAAGCAGACCTGAAGCAGGACCCAGAGCTCCCAATCAGAGGTTTGCAAGATTGCTCTGGCACCAGGACCTTGCAGCAGGGACAGCTGTCCAAGATGGTTCCCTCAGTGCCATATTCAGCACAGTTCTTGAAACTCCAGAGGGAGGATGGAGGAAGATGAAAAAAAAAAGAAGACAAGAATCAAGATGTGCAAAGCTGAGGTCAGGCTGAGCCCCTTTTCCAGATGGGAGGAAGAGTCGCCCAACAGCCGCAGTATATTGACTTACACAATGAGCATAAGAGGCTGTTTACAGAGAATTTTAAGGGGAGGGTTAGATTTGCAACAGGAAGAACATCCGAAATGTCATAACATGATGGTGACGTGGGGAACAAGAGGGAAAGTGTCTGTATTATCTCAGGACAAGGCAAAGTCACCCTGTGCGTCAGCTCTCTGAGCTGTGTATACTTCTAATGAGAGCAGGGACCTTGTCCTAAAGACTAGAGATACAGAGAGCTTTACTCCCAACACTTCAGTAGCCCTGATTCACAAGAGGGCCTTGTGTTAGGGGGCTGGGAGAGACCACTTTAAACATTCATGGGCACTGTTCTGTCTTTGACTTTGGGGAACTCAGCACTTGGACTACCTCTGAATAAAAACAAGGAAAGATTCTGGTTTCATATTTAAATATTTTTAAAATTTATTTTTTCTTTCTTTTTTGGGGAGGAGGTGGGGTGTACCAGGAATCAAGTTAAGAATCTTGTGTTTGCCAGGCAGGCCCTGTGCCACTGAGCTAAATCCTTGGACTAAAGTGCCTGCTTAGGCAAATGCAGTGGCCGGATTCAATCCCTGATGTGCTGTGCCAGCCCTGCCCCCAGCGCTGAGAAGGTGATTGAGACTGGACATGGTGGTGCACAACTGTAATCCCAGCTCTTGGGAGGCTGAACACAGGTAGACACTACTAGTCCAATCTATGTGGTGAGATCCTGTTGACCCTGTAGACCCTTACTAAGAAAAATACAAAAAAAAAAAAAAAAAAAAGAGAGCCAACTGAAGCAAAATATTAGGCCCCCAAATAATTTAGATTATTGAAGTTATTAGACACAGACTATAAAATAACTTAAGCACGTTCAAAGAAATGAGAGCTTTGCTAGGTTTCTCTACTAGGCTATACCGCCTACTTGAGATTTTCTTTTGTAAGATGCAAGAAACTAGAAACAACTGGCCAGCAGTTTTTTTTTTTTTTTTTTTTTTTTAGGTTTATTGGTACATTTTGGATACACACAATAATTACATTCATTACAGGGAACTTGTACCTGTATGTGGGAGCCCAAACTGCTGACGTCCATTTTGTAATGACACCATCATCTTGCGACAGCCTCATCTCCCGATAGCTTCTAGTTCGGTTTCTATTTTCCTACCCCCTACTAGTTTCCCATAAATCACGTGCTTTTAAGTCCCTCCCCTGTTGCCTTGGATATCTGCTGACATGTTTCCGGGTCACCACTGTTGCCTAGGATACATGTGATGTCACAGGCGGAAATTACCTCATTCCCGCACCCTGTATATATACCCGAGCGCCTTTTTGAATAAACGAGAGTTGATTAGAATCCTGTCTTGTCTCTTTCTCGTGTCTCTTGTCCCATTTTTCCCCTATAATCCCCACTCTCCCACTAGGACCCACGTTGATTCCTCACTGGTCGATGGAGACACCTGTACATGATATAACTTGATTCTTTGCTTTCTTTATTTTTTTTAAATTTAATATTTTTATTGTTTAAATTTAACAATGGTTATATTACATATTTTCATCATCAGATCAGTTTAGATTAATACATATATGTATATAAGATTGATCAAACAATTAAACATTAACCCTTTTAAATCAACATTACTATTTTTTTTCATTTATTTATTTATTTATTTATTTATTTATTTTTTCTTGTTTCAGAACCTTTGTTTATTCACTCATTTTTATGGCCGGCTCAGCCCGTCCCAAGGGCAGGGCTGGCGCAGCATGTGGTGCCGGGGATCGAACCACGGTCCCTGAAGCCACCCAAGCTTTCCCAAACAGGCGCTTTAGACCACTGAGCCATCCCGCCGGGTCCCTACTGTTTTTTTTTTTTTCTTTTCCCCTTTCTTTTTTTTTGAAAGTTGACATATTGCATATTGTC